>ML779625.1:709100-730319 GCA_009831015.1 Picea engelmannii | reverse complement strand
TTGGCACCATTGACTGCTTTCTGCAATAGCTTCTCTTGGTGTTTTTTAAGGTCCATTAGTCTTTATGTCCTCTATCACATAAGGTCCAATCCAATTTGCTTCCAATTTTCTTTGCTTTCCCTTGATTCTTCTATCATATTGGGAATTAAGTCTCTAGTTCCAAATCATTTCTTCATTAAGTGTCTATCATGCCAAGCTTTCAACTGTTTTTCTGAACTTCCTAGTGATGGAGTTATACCATTCTTTTTCCTTCTAACTTGTTGAGATGATATAGTCAATATTCTTTTTTCTTTCTCATCATGGGGTGATTTTTCCATCAAATATGGTTAAAACTTTTGGATGACCGTCAACATTCTTCCTTGAAACTATGAAAATGGGTAATAGACTTGTCAAAACCATCGAATTTGACGAGTTGTTTAATTTTGAATCTCTACCTACATGGTAGTGTTGCAAGTAAAATACTTATAATGAGAAAATTACTCATAAATTACTTTTGAATATAATATAAATATATTCATAAAGTGAAGTAATTTTGAATATATAAGAAATAAAATACCACTTCAAAATTCAAAATTTTTAAAAAATGAATACATAGATTATCACATATTATTCAAAATTTATATTGTAAATTAAATAAAAAAATACTTTATATTCTAAATTAAATAAGAAAAAAATCTACTTCATTGCATAGATATGAGAACCCACACACATTAATTTAACTAATATAATGAATACGTTGAACCACATCCATATATTAGTTAAAATGATATATGGATATTCAAATATCAATCTATCTCATATATTCTTTTAACTAATGTATGGAGTACATGTTTCTGTATGGAGTATGCATATCCACACACTCCATACATTAGTTAAAGTAATGTAAATGAGATATATTAATTAAATTAATAATATGCCCATTGCAATTGTGAGAATGCGACTTTTTTCTGATTCACCTATGAATGTAAAGAAACCTCAAGTGATATGTTAGTGAAATGGAAGAATGATGATTATCCATGCAAATTAAAATATTTCCAGCTAGGGAAAAGGGAAACGTTTGACACTAAAGGATTTCATTGAGACTGGTTCACAAAGGTCAAATAAGGTTTCACTTAGTGCCATTTTCTATTAAGCACAAATTATTTACCTATTAGGTGAACATGTTATGGGAGTTCAATTGGGAATGATGAAAATGGGAAAATCTAGCTTTGTCTCTTCTAAAGTTATCCCCATAAGAGGTGGACATCACCGTTTAAGCTCTAAGAAAGGCCCTCCTCTATATTTTGGTTTCTCCAGGAGTTTGGGTTCAAATTGAAGTGGGGAGACTACTTGTAGGTCAGAAGTCGACCATTAAATGTGCCAATGAAAAATCTATTTTAGATATTAACCAGGGTAAAAAAAAACGATTATCGAGGTCCTTAGAGTGGGAGAAACCCTTATTGATTCCTCCCCATGAAGATAATGTCCATGGCCTATGGGGATAGACTAAAATATTGTCCCTTAAGAATCTTATTGAGGTTGAGTGGTCAAATATTCTTCTTCTTCAAGAGGCTACGGGGAAAGGTGACTTTCTCATCTCTAAACTTAATAAATTGATGGGAGGATGAAATTTTGTTGCTCATGATTTCGATGATGTCTATGGGGGTCTAATAACAAGATAGAATTCTAATGTTGTTTTGAATAATTATTCTTCAATTGCTTTAGGTTTATACAGATAAGTCTTCTCAAATATTTTGGGATATTCTTTGTCAATTCTCAATATTTATGGACCTTACAATGGAATACAATCAAGTTGGGACTTTCGTTTTTCTTCATAACGCATAAAGTTGGATAGAATTATTATTGGAGGACATATAAATCTAACTTTGAGTAGTAGAGAAGTTTGGGGTGCTAGTGAAAGGTGTGATTGTCTAGTTGTGTACTTTTGTACTTACTTTGAATCTTTTGGTTGGATAGATCTCGAGCCTATCAAATTGAGACCTACCTAGACCAATAACATGTCGATGCAGGAGGTGGTAGCTAAAATAATGGATAGATTATTGGTTTATGATTCCTTGTTGAAAAATATGGATCATTATTGAATGTGGGTTGGAAACGCTCGATTCTCTTATCACTTTCCTATATGGTTAGAATTTGGTTCTTTGGGAAAAAAACTAGGAGCCCCTTTCAAATTCAATCCTTGATAGAGTTCTTCGGATGAATTCACAAATATTGTTAAGACTAATTAGGGTCATTACTTTCTTGGTTAATTTAAGGGATTTTGAAACGTGAAATTTTCTCCTATAAATGTTCCCCAACCGTCAACCCACTGGCCAGGCAATGCTACTACGTAGAACATCATCATTCTCATAATTAATTAATAACATGCATTTAAATCAAATTAAAAACATTTAACTCAGAGTAAGCACAATATTACTGCTAACAATAATTCATATGCACAACAAAATACATGATACATATAAGCATCACATGCATGCAAAACATAATATTAAGCATAAGATGATACTTATCTTTGAAACCGTGGTAATTCCACCAACCACATGCAGGCCTTCCATGAACCTCCCAGCCTTAGACCACGCTACTCATCATGCTCAGTAGTGGGTCACCCCCGAGCTGAGACTAAGCTTCACCCAAGGCAAGAAATCCTAGTCTAGGTTGAGGTTACAGAGAAAACTGCACAGAATAACCAGAAGGATTCTTCCCAGGATGCCTTCTTACGCCCACTACTCATAAAATCTCATTCCCCACATGCCTGTTCTACCCGGGAGTATACACCTTCACAAGCACAATCCATCGATGCTTCACCTCCCTCTCTGGGTCTCGACAACAGGCCATATCAGGAAGTGTAAACGTTCCCCGACCGTCAACCCACTGGCTGGGCAATGCTAATGCATGGAACATTATCATTCTCATACTTAATTAATAACATGCATTTAAATCAAATTAAATACATTTAACTCAGAGTAATCACAAGCTTACTGCTAACATAAATAATCCCTGGCATTAACAATAATTCATATGCACAACATAATACATGATACATATAAGCATCAAAGGAATGAAAAACATAATATTAAGCATAAGCTGATACTTATCTTTGAAACCATGGTAATTCCACCAACCACGAGCAGGCCTTCCACGAACCTCCCAGCCTTAGACCGTGCTAATCATCATGCTTAGCAGTGGGTCACCCTTGATCTGGGACTAAGCTCCACCCAAGGCAAGGAATCCTAGTCTAGGCTGAGGTTATAGGGAAATCTCCACAGAATAACAGGAAGGATTCTTCCCAGGATGCCTTCTTACACCCACTACTCACAGACTCTCATTCCCCACATGCATGTTCCGCCCGGGAGTATACACCTTCACAAGCACAGTCTATAGGTGCTTCACCTCCCTTTGTGGGTCTCGACAACAGGATGGATCAGGAAGTCTTAGAGCTACGTAGCTAGTGCTGGACTCTCTCTGGAAGAATACCACTTCCTAGTAGACTCCTTCACCTGGAAATAGCTTCTCAGAGGCCTGACAGACTGCCTCTTCAACTAAGGGCCTTAAAACCTGGTTCTTCAGCCCCTTCTGACTCAATTTCCACATGGTGAGGATAACCACAACACCACCCCACTCAGGAAAACAAAAAACAACAACCTACAAACAGATCGTGTACGGATTCAACTTTGCAATGGCAGATAGACTGGGTTCTGGAACTCACAAGTCGACTTTCCCCTCTTGACCAGTTCTCTCAATGGTGCATAGGTATGTCAAGGGAAGACGCAAAACAATAACAGAATCGGATGGATGATGTTTTGGTCTTCAGAAAGACGTCTCAGTTTTTTGGTTCTCAGAGCTGCGTGAGGGTGTTCGAAATCAGACGTAAAGGATGATGGAATGAGGAGTGACTCCCTCCACGACTGACTTCTGCAGTTTTTTTAACTACATGTGCTTGGGTCGACACATGTCACCCATGAATCTTCATGCACTCCATCAGCATGCGTTCCTCTCCAGGAACTTAGGACACAACATATATTTCACATGGCTTTTGGAATAATATTAAAGTATTATTCCTAAGGACCTAAGCCCCTAGGCTCAACACTTAGCCTCTCTTTCCAACCTTCCGGCCCCCAATCCCTTACCCAATTTGTGGAATCTTAGTCCCCCATCACTCATTCATTGTGGTCGGTCTGCACGCAGTGGTGTTTATATTTTTATTAATGTTCTACATGATTACATATACAAAATCAGGCTCCCAGCCTTAACACATAGGCTCTCTGGCCTAATAACACATAAGCCCACCAACTTATATAAACTTGGCTCACCAACCTATAAAACATAATTACAATTCATAATGCAAGCTTTATACTTCATAGACATGATTTACAACAGGGCTCGCCCTTGGGGACATTACAATCCCCTCCCCTTATTTTTGCACTTTCCTCAGTGCAACTTTACACTGCATCTGCACGCTTTTCAAAAATTTCAAAAAGATGCAGGTACTCTACTCGCATAACATATTCATGATCCCATGTCGCGTCCTCAGGACCGTACCAGGTCCACTGGACCTTTATAATCCCTATAGCTCGATTCGAGAGCTATTTTTTTTCCTGTCCAATATGCGCACAGGATGCACTTGCAGAACACCTTCTTGTTCCACCTAAATCACATTCCAATTGATAACATGATTAACATCTGGTATATATTTCTTAAGCAATGAAACATGAAACACATTATGTATAGTCATGGATGCAGGTAATGCAAGAATATATGCAACGAGCCCAATCCTTTCCAGGATTTCAAATGGCCCACAAAATTTGGCTGCTAACTTGGCGCAACTTCCCAGCTTCAGGGAACTTCTGTTAGATTTCACTTTCAGGAAAACATGATCACCCACTTTGAAATCTCTATGGGTTTTGTTCTTATCAGCATAACTTTTCTAGCTGTCTTGGGCAGCTTTCAAATTCTTCTTAATTTTTATCATTTGGTCCTCCATCTCCTTGAGAAAGTCTGGCCCAACTACTGCTCTATCAACTCGATTATCCCAACTCACTGGAGTATTTCACTTTCTTCCATAAAGTGCTTCAAATGGGTTCATATTCAATGATGCATGTTACTCATTGTTGTAGGCAAATTTTACCAAGTGCAAGTAGTCTTCCCATATTGATGGTTTGTCCATCACATACATGCTCAATATGTCTTCTATTACCCTGTTCACCCTCTCTATATTTCCATTAGACTTAGGATGATAAGTTGTACTAAAGTTCAGATTCATTCTGAATCCTTTCCAAAAATTCAAGGTGAATTTTGGGTCTCTATCGGACACAATCGTCTTAGGAATTCCGTTCAAGCATGCCACTTCCTTTATGAAAATATCAACAACATCTGCTGCCTTGTGAGTATTTTTCAGTGGAATAAAATGGGCAGCTTTTTTAATCTTGTCCACCACTTCCCACTTCCAGTCAAGAATGGGTAAAGGTTGCAGCAACCTTGCTGGGTGCCTATGCTCAACTTTAACTTTTTGGCACTCCATACATCTGGCGATGTATTCAACGATCTCTCTCTTCATACCCGACCAAAAGTAATGGCTGTTGACCACTGCTACTGTTTTCTGATATCCAGGGTGCCCTGCATAAGGCACATTATGCATCTCTTGCAAAATCATTTGTTTCAAGCACTGGACATTGGGTACAAAAATTCTGTTCTTGTACAACAATATTCCATCTGTTTCCAATTTATAAATTTCCATCTTTTGTGGCATCTTACCCTGCTGTATCTTGGCTACCAATTCTTTGTACTGTAGATTTGAATTTCCAGCCTCCAGAATTCTTCTTTTAATATCAGTCCAATACATGCTAATGGTTGTAGCATCTAATTCATGCACCCTCCTCCTGAGTGCATCAACCACTTTATTCTCCTTTTCTTTTATATGATTGATCTCAAAGTTGTACTCACACAGAAATTCCAGCCACCTACTTTGTCTAGTGCTTAAGGTTGGCTGATCAAACAAATATTTCAGACCGTTATGGTTTTTTCTGAGTTCAAACCTCCTTCCCATGAGGTAATGCCTCCATTTCCTCATAGCGTGAATGATTGCTGCCAACTCCAAATCGTGAGTGGCATAATTCTTTTCGTGTTGTTTCATTTTCTTGGAATCATAACAGATTACAAATCCATTCTGACTGAGAAATCCTCCCAACCCTTCATTACACGCATCTGTGCACACCACGAAATCCACATTTGTATCTGCAATCTTCAATATTGGAGCACTAGTTAACAACTGCTTCAATCATTGGAAAATTTTCTCACACTCTTTAGTCCACTGAAACTTTTCCTCCTTCCTTTGCAAGGAAGTGATAGGGTGAGCTATCTTTGAGAACCCTGCGATAAAACTTCTATAATAGCCCACTAGACCTGTAAAGGATCTAACTTCCATGACATTCCTTGGCGCTGACCATTCTCTGATGGCCTCAACCTTCTCAGGATCCATGGTGATCCCTTATTCTGAAAGAATGTGCCCCAAGTAATGGATCTGCCTTTGATAAAACGAGCATTTTATCAACTTGGCATACAACTGGTGTTCTCTAAACACTTGCAACACCATCCTTAGGTGTTGTTCATGCTCTTCCTCTGACTTGGAATACACCAAAATGTCATCCAGGAAGACTATAACAAACTTGTCTAGATAGTCCCTGAATACACCATTCATTAAGCACATAAAAACAGGTGCATTCGACAGTCCAAACGGTACCACTGTGAACTCGTAATGACCATACCTTGTTCTAAAGGCAGTCTTGATGATGTATTCATCCTTTATTCTTACCTGTTGATATCCTGATCTGAGATCTATCTTCGAAAATATTTTCTCACCTTCCAACTAATTGAAAAGATCGTCAATCCTTGACAGAGGATACTTGTTCTTGACAATTACTTTGTTCAACTGTCTGAAATCAATGCATAGCCTCAACGTCCCATCCTTCTTCTTCACGAATAGGACTGGGGAACCCCAAGGTGACACACTTGGGTGAATGTACCCCTTCTTTAGAAGCTCTTCAAGCTGCAAATGCAACTCTTTCAGCTCTGGCGTACTCATTCTATAAGGAGCTTTAGACACTGGAGCTGCTCCAGGCATCAAATTTATAGAGAAATCGATATCTCTCTTCGGAGGTAGTCTGGGTACCTCCTGAAATACGTCTTAAAACTCTGTTAGTACCGCATGGTATCCAATATTTGAGACTTCATCTCTGGATTCTTCCTCCACATGGGCTGCAAACAATTGTCAGCCTTTCATGTATCACTTTTTCAACTGCATTGTTGAGATTTCTCTAACAACTACAGCTCTGGGAATTCCTTGGACTATTTTCTGATTCCCCTCTTCATCCAAGCATGTAAATTCCTTGTTACGACAGTCCAGGAGGGCATGGTGCTAGTCCAACCAGTCCATCCCAATTAAACAGTCATAAGAGCCTAAAGGCAGAATATTCAATTCATCCTTCATGCTTAATCCCTTCATGTCCACCGGACAAGACTTAACCATCTCAGTGAATTTACTCTTGGTTCCTGTAGCCAACTTCACTAAACAAGACTTTTCATGTTTGCTTATTGATAAATGCAAACTTTCCACCACCCTAGGATCTACATAACTATGGCTATCCCCTGAATCAATTAAAATAATAAATGGTTGGTTGTTAATCATACCTTCCACTTCAATCATGCGCGACTGAGATTCATCTTGCTTGTTTTCCAGGGCCTCATAGATCCTTGGCATTCTACTACCCATGTCCTCCACTATTACAGATTGTTGAACATTATGGACAACTCTTTCTTTGCCATTTTTATGGGGACAATCTTTGTACATGTGGTTCTGTTTACAGCCCCAACATGGATGCTTTCCCTTTTAGTTGATACATCACAATTCTTCCTTCTGCATGAGAGGAATAATTCTGTAGTTGGAAATATTTCCTCATGCCAAGCAAGCATGTTTCAACATCTTCCTCCTTCTTATGTTCTCCATCAAACATAGGAAGCTTAATCTTATTCATCTCCCTTTTCAATTCATCCACTCCAGATCTTCGGTGTTTTCTGGTACGAGATGGGATTGAACTACTATGTGCTTCCCTACTAGAATGCTTTGGGGAGCGATTACGATGTTTGCTGACACTCCTTGATCTTATTTTCCTCTCAGGGGTCCTGCGACTCTCTGTCTTGCTTGAGTCACTCTCATTTTTCAATTTCTTTTCTATTCTTTCCAGATTCTTCAACATCCTTAAGTTGAATTCACCCTGCCTATCCCTGACTTTCATGAGATTTCGACTATCATCTCGATGAGCCTGGGCATCTCTCTGCAATCTTTCAATGATTTTCATCATATTTCCTTCCTTATCCATCTCTTTTCCTTGCCCATTAGAGTTCGATCCTTCGACTCCCAAGTTGACATCCCTTCCTTCTCTTTTGTTCTCTGAATTGGAGGAAATCAACACCTCTTCCATTTCTATACTCGGTGTGGATTCACGACTATCATGACACTCGTTGAACTCTACACAAAAAACATTCAGTTAACCAAAGTTTGTTAGGCCTTACCCTTATTAAAACTACAACATTCATAAACCAACACGAATAAGAAAACGTTTCGATCCCATGAATTTTCTGAGCTCTATTTGGCTCTACAATTTCCAGCGATCGCCCCCATTTTCTTAGCCCCCAACCCATGCGTCACCGGGTCGTGATCAAATGTAAACTGCTAGGTGCTACAAGGCTCTCCAAATGAAACTTCGGGTTTCAGGATTTTGGGGCTTCAGGGTTTCGGGTTTCGAGATTTTGGTCCCGGAGGTTCTCGCACTCGCTTCCCTCTCCAATTCCCGACTTCCAAAAATATGATTTCCTTACCCTCCTGGCCCACAACACAGCTGTCGCCCACCAAGGTAGTGACACATGGTGTCCTTAAGAAGGTCCACCTGACTCCCAACGATGTTAGGTGGCCCCACTACTTTTACTTTTCGTTTTGGAGTTTTGGGCATCGGGAGTTCATGCATCTACACATCTCGAACTTCTGTTTGCCGAAATTATGAAATTACGGTCTATTTATCTACTTGATCCAATGGTCAAGTTCCTCTCCTACGATCTATGGTGTAGATCGTTTTGGGATTTTGGGGTTTCGGGTTTTCGGTAACCGAGAGTTCACGATGCAACGACTCCAAATCTCTTGTCACTTCAATCCCCGAATTTTGATACAGGAGTTCTTGTACGAGATCCAACGATCCTCGATGATTTGGATCTAATGGTCTAGATCTGTCCTATGCTTACACCTATAAAATTTTTTCATCCCTAACTTCCTCTCTAGTTGGATGGATCTGACGGTTCACAGTATTTCGACACTTCTTCCTAGAAGCACTTCGCCGTTCGATTCTACCCTTGTTAATCTCTTTCACAATTCGAAGCTTGGAGTGACCAAGAATTTGGCCTGCGCTCCAAGTTAACGATCCCTGAATTAACGAAATGATCCAATAGTTCAAACCAACCACGATCAACGACCCACATTTATTCTAGATCCTAGGGTGTCGAGTTTGTCCATCCACTAACCACCTTGAAACTTTTGGCTAACTTACGGCCCTCGAGATTTCGCTAGTTCTCCACAAAAAATTTCGACTGTCCAACTTTGCTTCTCAAGGACTTCTTGCCAATGACTTGGTACCCTCCTTTTGAACCTTTATCTACTTGATCGAACACTTCTGGCATGGAGTTCTCTCTCTCCCTGTGGCCATATACCACACCGACTATAGTTTTATAATACCTCTACACCTCCTAAGCTTTGTAACATTGTCAATTAGTCCGTTGACACTCAGAAACATTCTTAGGTATGAAATTAGTCCTCCAGACACAATTTCCTTCTCAAAACCTCGGTCCAAAGACCACTTATCTGACCCATCCAGGCTCAGCGTTGAAACTAGGATCTGATACCATACTGTAAATGTTCCTCGGCTATCAACCCACTGGCCAGGCAATGCTACTGCGTGAAACATCATCATTCTCATACTTAATTAATAACATACATTTAAATCAAATTAAACACATTTAACTCAGAGTAAGCACAAGATTACTGCTAACATAAATAATCCCTAACATTAACAATAATTCATATGCACAACAGAATACATGATACATATAAGCATAAAAGGCATGCAAAACATAATATTAAGCATAAGATGATACTTATCTTTGAAACCGTGGTAATTCCACCAACGACATTCAAGCATTCCACGAACCTCCCAGCCTTAGACCACGCTACTCATCATGCTCAGTAGTGGGTCACCCCTAAGCTGGGACTAAGCTCCACCCAAGGCAAGGAATCCTAGTCTAGGCTGAGGTTACAGGGAAAACTACACAGAATAACCGGAAGGATTCTTCACAACATGCCTTCTTATGTCCACTAATCACGAACTCTCATTCACCACATGTCTGTTCCACCCGGGAGTATAAACCTTCACAAGCACAGTCCATCGGTGCTTCACCTCCCTCTCTAGGTCTTGACAACATGCCAGATCAGGAAGTCTTAGAGCTTTGTAGCTGGTGTTGGAATCTCTCTGGAAGAATACCACTTCCCAGTAGACTCCTTCACCTGGAAATAGCTTCTCACAGGCTTGATAGACTGCCTCTTCAACTAAGGGCCTTAAAACCTGGTTCTTCATCCCCTTCCGACTCAATTCCCGCATGGTGAGGATAACCACAACACCACCCCACTTAGGAAAATAGAAAACAACAACCTATAAATAGATCGGGTACAGATTCAGCTCTGCAATGGAAGATAAACTGGGTTTTGGAACTCACAAGTCGACTTTCCCCTCCTGACCAGTTCTCTCAATGGTGCATAGGTATGTCAACGGAAGATGCAGACCAATAATGGAATCAGACGGATTTTGTTTTGGTCTTCAGGAAGACGTCTCAGTTTTCTTGTTCTCAAAGCTATTTGAGGGTATCCAAAATCAGACACAAAGGATGATGGAATGAGGAGTGACCCCCTCCACGACTGACTTCTGCAGTTTTTTTTTAACTGCATGTGCTTGGGTCGACACATGTCACCCATGAAGCTGCATGCACTCCATCAGCATGCGTTCCTCTCTGGGAACTTAGGACACAACATATATTTCACATGTTTTTGGAATAATATTAAAATATTATTCCCAAGGACCTAAGCCCCTAGGCTCAACACTTAACCTCTCTTTCCAACCTTCCATCCCCCAATCCCTTACCCAATATATGGAATCTTAGTCCCCCATGACTCATTCATCATGGTCGATCTGCATGCAACAGTCTTCATATTTTGATTAATGTTCTACATGATTACATATACAAAAGCATGCTCCGAACGTTAACAGTTAGGCTCTCCGGCCTAATAGCACATAATCCCACCAGCTTATATAAACTTGGCTCACCAACCTATAAAACATAATTACAATTCATAATGCAAGCTTTATACTTCATAGACATGATTAACAATAGGGCTTGGCCTTGGGGACATTACATCTCCCATACTTTGAAACTAGTAAAGGAGAAGGTAACTACTTTGGTTGGGGAAAGATACATGTCAAGAGAACCTCAACTTGCATAGATTGAAAAAAATTTGGATATTTTGGTCCAGCGTAAGGAATTTGGGTTGTTCTTTGAGTATGATCTATTGGAATAAGAAGATTGAAGCTACTTGATATAAGTTATTTATGGATAAGGAATTAGATTGACGCATGAAGATTTAGACTACTTGGATTGCAAAAGGTGATCAAAATACAATTTTTTTTCCAGAATTATGCAAATCACCATAATAACATTAATAAAATTTCGAAAATGTCAAATTTTGGAGGTAACAAGGTGGGAGGCTTATGGATCTTGGAATAATTTGGTGTAAAACATTTCATGTATTTATTTAAGGAACCAAAGGATTCTAACATTGCTAAAATTTTGAAAGTACTTTCAGACTTTCCTAGATTGATAAATGAAGTGGAGAATGATGATTTGTACATGCCTATTACCAAGCATGAGCTTTATCAAGTTTTAATGACCTTCAAGAAGGACATGAGTCCGGGTCCAGGTAGGTGGAAGGTTGAGTTTTACCTCTCCTTCTTTGACCTTTCGGGTGAATATATACTGCAGGTGGCCGAGGAAGTAAGACTGTTTAGGAATGCCCCATCCAATATCAATTCATTGGTTATTCCAATGATCCCAAAGGTTGTCTGTCCTGATAGATTTTAGGGCTATCAACCCATTTCCTTATGTAATTTTCTGTACAATATTCTTTCTAAAGTTATGGCTTGTAGGATGAAACCCTTGTTGTCAGAATTCATCTCAGTAGAGCAATTCAATTTTCTTGAAGGTAGGACAGTCCAAAAAACCATAGGAACTACACAAGAAGGTTTTCACTCTATTAAAAAATACAAAGATCTCACTGTGTTCATCAAGATAGACTTTTCAAAGGCTTATGAAAGGGTTTCCTATATTTATTTAAGGCTCTTATTATTTCACATAATATTCTCCTTCCCCATTTTCAAATGGATAATGACCTATGCTACTTATGTTTCTTTTGTTGATCTTATTAATGATGCTTATTTTGATTTATTTAATCCATCTAGGGGATTGAGTCAAGGGTGTGTCCTCTCTCTCCCTACCTATTTCTCCTAGGAGTTTAAGGTCTTAGAAGGGCCCTGGAAGATGCTATGAAAATATGACATGTGAAAGGAGTTAGGGTTGGTAGGTGGGAAAGTCTTACTCACCTTTTATTTGTAGATTATGTGTTATTTTTTTTGTTTTGGTTCAGAAAAATAACACAATTTTTATAGGTACATACTTTCACTTTATAAAAAAGCAATAGGGATGTTAATAAATGGGTCCAAATTTTCACTTTACCCTTACAACTTTGTTGATGGTATTAAGGCAATAATTGGAAGGTACCTACATTTCCAGTCCTTACATTTCAATGAGGGTATAAAATATTTGGGTTTCAAATTGAAACCAAATAATTATGTGAAGAATTATTGGTTATGGTTAGCAGGAAAGGTGTAAAAGAGGATTACACAATGGTGTAACCATTGGATTTCAAGAGGTGGTCAATTGGTATTGGTTAAATATGTTTTGGAATCCACTCTAGTGTATTTGCACACATTTACCCACATCTCGAAAGGAATATTGGAAAAGATCAGGAAGTATTGTTGAAATTTTTTGTGGCAAGGAAGAAATGACTATAAGGGTACACATTGGGTCGATTGGAGAAATTTTGTTGTTCCAAAGGCCTTGGGAGGTTGGGTTCTGAAGGATATTCACAAGTTTGGTCTTTCACTGACTACAACATCTATTTGGAATTTTATCACGAAAGAGATTTTGTGGTGAAGGATCCTAATTCAAAAATACATTTCCCATGGAACTATACTTGACTAGATACGAAGAGAAAGGAAATGCATTCAAAATGTCTCCAATCAATGGAAAACAATGAATTTGTATTTTCAGTGATTGGAAACTTCCTAGCATGGAAAGTTGGTACTGGTTTTCAAGTCAAAGTTGCTACCAATGCAATCATGGGATGTGATAGAAGAGTCTTTCTCTTCGAAGAATTGATTCAAAACTTTCTTCATATTGGTAAAGAAACTCTAACCCTTATGGTGATTTCTAACTCGTACCACCATATGGTCTCAATTATGGATGAGTGCCGTTGAACTAAATTTGTTTAGAGAGTGGGCTTTGGAATGGAATAATTTTATAGATTCTCTTTAGAGAGCTCACATAAGAATTAATCCATTTGAAGATGAACTCATTTGGAATAGGAATATGGTAGGAGGTAATTACATTGCGAAGTTGGGTTATGAAGCTCTATTTTATATGAGGGAACTAGGTGATTCTTGGTGGTGGAATTTTTTTTTCAAGGTGAAGGCTCCGACAAAAATAATTTTATGGCTTGCACTAAACAACAAAGTAATAACTTGGGAGATGATGAGAAAGAGGAACAAGGCGAGACTTGGTATCTTTATTCTTTACAGGAACAATGAAAAAATCACTCATCATATGTTTATTACTTGTTCATACGCACAACAAGTGTGGAGTGAAAAAGAATTCCAATTGGGTCTTTCAAACTTGTGGATTCAGGTTCTATAGAAGAATGTTTTGCAGTTTGGATTTTGAATAGAGAGCTAAAGCAATTGGGAGTTCTTCCTTATTTGGTTCTTTGGGGAATTTGGTTCACGCACAACTCATATTTATTTGAAGATAATTATGTTCCATTTTTTAGGACAATGGAATAATGTCCAAGATTACTTTCTTTTTATAAACCTCTTAGGATAGTGGGATACTGAAGGATTGACAAGTCCTTTCCATGGATATTTTTCGAAGGTGCATGCAATGATTCATTAAGTGGTTGTGGTTTTACTAATTGACTATAACTACTTTCATTTTATGGCAAATTTTGGGACGGGAAAAAATAATTTCAGTGAGTTTATGTCATTTTTATCACTTCTAAAGTTTGTACAATGTCATAGAATTGATTCTTTGCAGGTCTTCAGTGACTCCAATATTGTTATTAATTGTTAATCTCTATTTGTTTAGCTTCATAACATCGTCCTCATGACATGTTTGATCAGCTCCAAGATGTCTCCAATCTCTTCAATTAGATTGATTTCTCACATGTCTTCAAAGAGATGAACCAAACAATGGATAAAATTTCAAAAGATGGCATTTAGTTACATGAGAATCATTACTTGTTATAAGAATTAATTGATGGAAAATCAATGGATTGTTATCAACATTTGATAATTGATCTTTAAATTAACTTGTATATGTAACATATCAGTCTAGAACTGTGAACTTTATGATGTCATAATACCTTCTAGTATGAAAAATACTATGTTTTGTAGAAAATGTCAACTAGCATAGATGAATTTGGAGATATCATTTTGAATTGATGTCTCAAGTTCCTCTATTAAGAGGAACACTTTTTGTTCATGCTTCTACACCTAAGGATTGTATTTGTTCAAGGTAGGCCATGGAAGTCCAAGTGCAAGAGATTGAACACCTATCAAAGGTATTTAAAGATAATGACTACGATAGTAAACAATTTAATAAGATTGTTGGGAAAACCAAAGGACCTCATGCAAGAAGAAAATAAAAAGAAGAGGCTAGGGATGGGAAGAAGGTCTTGTTTCCTTATATAAAGGGAACTACAGAAAAAATAGAAAAAATCCTAAGAAGAAGAGACATTAGGGTCATCTTCTCCCGTCCCAAAACCATTCAAAAGATGGTGAACTCCATAAAGGATCCAACCATACCAGGTTTTCATAGAGGGGTATATTCCATCCCTTTATCATGTAGTAAAGTTCATATAGGAGGGGAAAACAAATCCGCAGAAGTGAGATTAAAATAAAGTAGTGCATATCTAAGGCATGAAAAATAAAAAAAAAATATCCTTAACTGATAATTCTCATAAAACAAGACACCAAATTCATTTGGATAAAGCTAGGATCATAGTTGAAGTGGAACACCATGCTAAGAGAAAAGTACAAGAGAAAGTGGAAATTGAAATGAACCTACAAAGTCTCAACAAATATGAAGGCACAAAATTAAGTGGAACCTAAAATCCCATATTACACCTTCAGACTGAACAACATAAATATATGAATGAGGGGAATTACTAATTTATTATAACCAACAAGGGTTATTAATAACCAACATAGATTGTAAGAAATAAGACTCTGTGTTTTATATATTTATGAGGCAACTCAAAATCTTTAACCCTTGAGATCCAAAATATCCTGAGGATGATATAATAATATGGATCAAAATGTTGGGTATATTAAAAAATAAAATGCAGGTCCACTCCATTTAAATTTCACATAATCTACTCCATACTCATGATTTACAATAAGATCTTTCTAGATATGATGTTTTCATGACAATGGCCTTCTCTAGAAATAGTATGTGTTTCATCAATTATGCTATCCATCTCATGTTCAAAAACACACCTCCTAAGTACATCATTATGCCCAATATTATATATACATCCATCATTAGTGTATATGTGAAGCTTTCATTTCTAAATCATTTTTCTTACTTTTTGATAACTCCTAGGGGGATTTCCCTTCCTACAAAAAATATACAATCTTTGCAAGTTCTCTAGGGGTAGCTTTGAATTTGAAAAAGTGTGAATTAGGAATATCATAATCTATCCTAGTTCGTTCTTCTCTACTTTCAACTCTTGACAGATGCTCATGAACTACATGAGATCTTCTTGGTTTCACTATGACTTTGAATTAAAATTTATGGAACAAAAGTAAGAACCTACAAATCTTCCCTTGGTGTATAGGCTTGTTAACCAACTATTTCAAAGTTTGATGGTTTGTATAAAAGAAACAAGGACTAGACAATAGATAATGTCTAAATTTCTATAAGGAAAATATCATTCCTAACCCCTCTCTTTTTGTTGTCAAATAACTCCTTTTACATTTATTGAGTTTTAGACTGACATATGAGTTTGGGTAGTTGATTCCTTCTTCACTAGGTTGTGCCAAAACAACCTTGACTATTACATTAGATGTACTGACATGCACTTGAAAATTATTTCTCTAGTCGAGAAATCTCGATATTGGGGATTTAACTAGATTCATCTTTAGTGTCTCAAAGGGTTCATTACAATCCGTGCTCCAGATAAATTCATCATCATTCTAGTTCATACAAAGGAACTGCTATGTCCAAGTAATGTCTGATAAATTTTCTATAATATCCAATCTAGCCTAGATATATTCTTATCTTCTTGGGATTCATGGGAGGCTTCAAGTTTAATACAATCTTGATTTTGGTCATGTTGATTTTAATATTATATTTACATACTACATACCCTAGTAGTATGCTAATTGAAGTAGAAAATATACACATTCTAATATTGAGAGATAGTATGATCTAGATGCATCTTTCTAGCATCATTCTAAGCCTGATGTATATGATTCTTGAACAAGTTGTAAATGGTCTAATCATCAAAATTGGGAACCATTGTTTTATAGATAAATTCCTGGAATGCTTTAACTACTATCCTCAAGAAGACAACATAAACATTCATTAGACCAAAATGATTTACTCTAGATGCAAAGAAACCAAAATATGTGACAAAAGTGGTATTTTACTGATCTTCTTTGGCCATGGGCACTTGATTATATCTAGAAAATATATCAATGAATGAGTAGCATTCATTCATTAGCAAAGGGAGTTGGAAAATGATATATGAGTCTTACCTTATTTAATCCTTTAAAGTTGACGTATATCCTTAGCCTTTTGGGATATTCCTTCTTTAGATGCACAACCATAGGACTAGCCCATTTAGATTTATCTATAGAGTAAATGATTCCTAATACAAGTATGTTTTAAATCTCTCTTTGACCAATATATTTATATTTATATGCTGGTTTGAAGGTCTATTTTTGATAGGTTTTGCATTAGGTATTAGTTCGATTTTCATTTCTCCCATTTGTTCGACCATCCATTTCAAATCTTTGTAGTCTTGTGCAAATACATATCAATATTCTTTCAAAATATTGACTATATTTGTTGTGTGCTTCTTTGACCAATGGTATCCAATTTTTGTGATCTGTAAACTGTCGTGGATATTCCATTGGAACAATTCGTCACAATAGATCCAATAAAATACAAAAAATATTTACTATTAAGGTTATTTGTCCTTTAGATCTCCAGAATATTTAGTTATTGATTTTTTTCTTATGCATGAAATAGATAAAATTCGGAAAATAGAGAACAATAAATTAAAATCACACCATCCAAAAATAAACACAAATAAAGTAGTACCTATTTGTGATCTCCAGAACCTTTGATTTCTATTCAAACTATACTTGAATCAAAGGATATCCCAAAAAGCAATACGAAATACAAAGGCTCGTCAAGTTTATTGCAGGGTGTAATAAAATATGTTGGTGATGCAATACAAAAATATTTGATATAATTCAATATATTTGGGAGCTTGTTGAAAGTATTGCTAGCTTTTCCTTGAGAATACAAAATTTCAAAGAGTACTTGCAGAAAGATTTGGAAAATTATGAAGGATTTTTCAAGGAAGCTGTAAACACATTTTCAGCTAAAGTATCAAGTTTAAATGAAGCCCGTAGAAAGGAAAAAAAAATCCCTCACCTTACCATATGAAGCAGATTAATGCATGTTGGCTAAGGAGAATTAAAGAGTTAAGATAAATGATAAATGAAACCGAGGCCCTAAGAAATAAAAAGGGTGATTGATTTCTTAAACTTGTTAGTCTTACTAAGGAATTAGATGGTCCCAATTTATTGATGGATACCATGGTTGTAACCAAGGAATGTTTCAAGGGACAATTTAATGCACTAAAAGTTGCTTGGGCTATTGAATTTATCGAAACTGTAGAATTTTATGAAGATGAAGTGGAAAAATGGTTAGTTCGGTGCATCAATAGAAACGATGAGGTGGATGAAACATTGCATCAAGAAGATATGGATATAAGAGAATTTTAAAATAAGTTGTTTGGGATTAAAACTAAACATGAAATTACTATGGCACCTTTAAGAGAGTACATTGAGGAATGGTTGAAAAAGGCATTGATCAAAATTATTGAACCGGAAAATCAAGAAAAAATTACAATAACTATGTCACCTCAACCACAACATGTGCCTATAAAGGATCCAACTACAAGGAAGTAAAGGTTATGATATCTCTCCATCACAATGAGTCAAACATTGACTTTCCCTTTCAGTTTTCATTACATCCTTTTATGCTAAAATCATTTGTCATATTTCATTTATCTTCTTGATATTCTGTGGGATCTAGGCTGATTTTTGGTTGTCCTTCTTTTATCTTGTAGGTATTTTCACTTTATGTTCCGCAAGAGCCCTATCCCAGTCCTCTTTTAAGGGAGAATGCATTTTATTTTCTTTAAAGAAGTTTGCCTTTGTATTAAAAAATTCATTATTATTTTTGAGACTCCAAGAGACCTACTTGGGATATTACATTACTATATTCTCAAAGACTTGATCAAAAGTTTGAGTTTACAAATGTTTTATCTATCATAATCTTTTTGGTACTTTATGGAATAATAATTTAAATCTCTCTTTTATTTATGGTCCATTTTTTGTTCTCTCTATTCATGGATATTGTTAAATGTTCTAATGAATGTTGTGATGGAAATATCAGTCCTTTATTTTCTATGTGAATCTTATGTAATTAAGTTGTGAATATTGTACATATGAGTTTCTTTTAAAATACATGGTACCCAATCTCGGGTGTTGTTTTTCCTTGAATGTGAATGTAAATATTAAGTCCGGTCCCTTCTCAAACTTTGTCTTCTTTCATTTTATTTTCATGGAATTATAAGAACAAGAGGAGTAACACCTCTCTAAAAATGCAGGATAATTCATATCCTCATGAGGTTGACCTTAAGATCAAAAAACAATCTTTTAGATAAACATTTTGGTGACCATACTGGGGAGAGAAAAAGGATGGTTTTCACAGACCATAATTTATGACTCAACCTAAACCGAATCAACCAATTTTTCAATTTGGTCTTGGAAACCAACATATCATATTACACCAATTGTATAATCTGTTAATAACAATAGCCAAGACTAGAGTAGAATTGTTAAATTCTTGGGAAATGATTTCTCATGAAGAATAAAGAGAGATCGGAAGAATAAAAAGATAGAGGGTTGGAAACTAAGAAAAAGAATAGAAACATATAGAGGACCAATAACAAGAAGCAGAAGTAAACAACTTCAAAATATTGAAGTTGGAGAAGGTTTTGAAATTGAGAAAATAGAAATTCAAGAGAAGGGTGATAGAGAAGAAAGAAGAAATGAAATTCTTGAAAATCGAGAAGAAATAAAAAATGAAATTCCCAAGCATAGAGAAAGACAAAGAATCCCATGGATAAGGATAAGGAACAGTCCCCTTAATGTTTTTGGGGAACAACACCAGTTACCTACTCTTCCACAAGGATCCTTACCAGTGTTTTCAAGAGATGGTATAATGGACCCAAGAAGAAATATGAATCAATTTTTATCTATGTGTGAATTACATCTAATGGAACATGATGACGTAATGGTGAGATTGTTCCTGCAAAAATTGATATGCCCAACTCATGAATGGTATATGTCTCTTTCCATACCGATCAATTGCATCCTTTGATGATATAGAAACTATGTTTATGACCATGTATGCACCTCTAGTTGCATACCACACATTATTGACTCAATTCAACCAAATCCACTTGAAGAAAGGTGAAAGGATAAGAGAATTCAATTTGCAATTTTACAAAGTGCTAAATCAAATTCCAAAATATCAAAGACCAAATGATCCGGTTATACTTGGTTGTTATAAGAATTCTATGCTAGAAAATGTAAAGTATGCTATCAAGGCCGATTAAATAAACAATTTAGGTGGAGCTATGAATAGGGAAACCAAGATGGAAGAAATCATGATAGAAGCAAATGTCGATCCTGAAATTATCCTTGGAAAAATCCAAAGAGAAATGACTAACCTTACCATAGAAAATCAAGGAACTTCAAGCTTAGGGAATGTTGAGAAACAATGAGTTGGTGGAATATTTCAGGGTTTTATCCTAGACATAAGAAATGATCCAGTCATAGCCCAAGAAACCAAGCAAAGAATTGAGATAGCTCAGATGAATAGGACAATTCAAAAAATGCAAAATGAACTGATAAGGCTAAGAAGAGATGGAAACATTTTTCCTCCAGAATACCAAAACGTGAAAGTTCCTACACATGAACAAAAAATGGTTTCTACTATGGAGTAAAGAGCAAGAAATGATAGGACGAATGGATAACAGAGACCAAGAGCACCTAGGGATCCAAAACCAAATGTTCTTGAGTTAGAAAAAATGGCCGTTGATGAAAACTTTGAAGACCTTGACCCGGAGTCAAGTACTATGCAAGATAATGGTTTAGAATTAGTTAAGACTGATGAATTGGAAGCATTTTACATTTTCAATGAACAATATGAACTTGATATTTTGCAATAAAATGTTATACAAACAAGGGAACAAGTAAATAAGTTCAAAGAAAAAGAAGTTCCAGAAAAAGAGAAGGTTGTTACGGTATTTTTCCCCTGTGACCTTGGGTCATGTCACAACAGAGTAAGACCATATATAAAATACAAAAGCCTACCCTCACTCATGAAAATTCTATGAGAAGAATAAATACTTTAATGACACACACAGACACA
>ML779625.1:633340-709088 GCA_009831015.1 Picea engelmannii | reverse complement strand
GAGAGAGAGAGAGAGAGAGAGAGAGAGAGAGAGAGAGAGAGAGAGAGGCCTCACACCTTGTATTCTACATTCGATGTCGATACCCTCTCTCCACCTTTAATGTATCTCTTGATCTTCACTAGTATGAACCTGTAAAAGAAGACCAAATATATGTTGTAAGAAGGTAGTTATAGATTCAAATCATACATATAATGTGAAAATATTCTATGATATGAAGAAAGTTAACATATATTACCAAATTGAAATTAATTTACACATGTATGGGGGAAATATAACTCTTTTATTGAAAACTGTAAAGATGAGTGGTTACAACCTAACTCAAACCGCCAACATTGCCTCGAAGCCAACCACTAAGGTTTCTCCAAAGGTCCTTAAAGATTCAATTCAACATGATGGCCCTTCTTCAGAGGACCCAAAAGGGATAGGAATACACCCTATGGTCATATAAGGAAGAATAAGGAGTATTGTAAATAAAGTTATAGAACAAGAGGATGTTACTCAGAGGATGAAGGGAGATAGGGAAGTTTGTGGATTCAACAACATAACTTTGCACCTTGGATGTACTCCTCATCTATGCCCTCAAATGTGCCTTTATACCATCCTCAAGGGGTTGAGGTGGTTTAATTCCATTGTTTACAGGCTCAAGGGAGTTTGGGAATGAGACCAACTGAAAAACCCACCCAAAAATGCATAATTATTTTATTTTTCACATTTTTTGAGGGAATCCGCGGGTTGCACATTAGAAAAGTGAAAACATCTGTGGGTTGCACATTGATGACTCATAGATGGAAATAAAATTGTTTTTTTAGATGAATCTGATGTAGGAGGATGTGATTTAGATTTGCAAGCTAGGGATAATGACTAAGACAACTCACAAATGTAGATGATGTGGAAAAATATGGTATAACAGATGTCCCCTAATGTGTGAGGTAAAAATGGAAATTGATGGATGGAATACATTATAAGTCTGAGAGGCGATGATGTAATGATGTAGAGCCAATGAAATTTCTCGAACAACTAATCCAAGAACATAAACCATCAACAAAGATCAAGTAAGAGTATTCTCTTCCCAAGTTAGGCATACCCATGCTCGCGAGTTATGTAAGCATGATAGAAAAATCAGGTACACTGTGGATCCATGGAATATATAAAAGTATGACTAATTTCCATAGCCATAAACAATACACAGTGCTATGCTGTGACATGACCCAAGGTCACATGGGAAAAATCCTGTAATAGAATTGGAGACCATACTAGGGATAAAGAAGCTTGTAGATTCAAAAAAAGAACTTTCAACCTTGGTTGTCCTCCTCATCTATTCCATAAAAGGTGCCTTATACCATCCTCAAGGGGTTGAGGTGGTTTAATTTTTCTATTTACTGGCTCAGGGGAGTTTGGGAGTGAGCCCTCCTGAAAATTAAGAATTTTATTTTTCACATTTTTTGAGGGAATTCGTGGGTTGCACCCTAGCAAAGCACAAACATCCGTGGGTTGCACACTAATGAACCACGATAGAAATGACATTGCTATTTTTTAGATGAATCTAATGCGAGAGGATATGATTTATATTTGAAAGCTAGGGATAAGGACTAAGGAAACTCAAAAATGTAGATGATGTGGCAAATTGTGGTATAACAAAGACTAAGTCAGGTCAAGTAGAAAAAAAGAAGAAAAAACTTGTTGCTAACCATACAAAGACTCCACAACCAATGACATAAAATATAATGGATGATCTTTCGAAAATCATAATTACTTTTTTGTTTACGGAAGTGGTCAAAATTCCGCAACAAAGGGAAAATATATTGAAAATATTAGATGATACAGATACAAGAATGGAGGTTGCAGTTATAAAATCAAAGTAGCGACAAAGTTTTGTTGGATTACTAAGAGGGGGGCTGAATCAGTAATAGCATAATTATAATCTTTTTTCTTCAAATAATCCAAGTGTTGTATCAATGTAGAATATTATCCAATAATGAGCAATAAGAAATGAACAATCACACACATACACAGTAAGCCAATGTTTTACGTGGAAACCTAAATCAGGAGAAAACCATAGAATGTTTTTTCTTATATGTCTTGAAGAATTACATTCATTGGAAGCACCAACTTCCTTTGTTTTCCAGCTACAACTGGAAGGAGGCTCCAACCCCCTAGTTTCTTAGGCTACAACTTGAGGGAAGCTCCAACTCCCCAATTCTCTGGCTACAACCAGAAGGAGGCTACAACCCCCTATGTTCTTTGGCTACACCCAGAAGGTGGCAACAACCACCTGTCCTTGCCTCGTCCAACCGCCCTGAAGTAGAAGTAGAATGATGGAAACATTGTCACACTATCACTGTGAGATATACCTTTGTAAACCTATAGCAATAAACCTGAACCATGCATCAACCATGCATAAACGTGTACCTCAACCTGTACTCAACTTGTACCATAAACAAGTGAATCAACCATGCACCAACCTGTACCATACACGACTGCATCAACCATGCACCAACCTGTACCAAACAATCTGTAATCAACCTGTACCATAAACAAGTGCAACCAACCATGTACCAAGTATATACCAATCATGTTTCAACTACTCATAAACTATGACTCATCAATATGTACCAACATTATCAAATATACACCTCATGTATGTGCCAACTCATCAACTACTTGTCTCAACCATGTACTCAACTTGTACCTCAACCAAAAGCCCTCATCAATTTCATCATCCAAATATGATTTATAAATCTGTAATAGAACTAGTGTATATGATCACATACCTGCAAATGTTCCTTAAATTTAAACAACAAGAGACTAGCCTTTACATCAAACTTTTCTTTAGTCTCACATGACTAGTTTTGGATTAGTCAACAACCCTAACTTGAAATAATCATAACTTTGTACCTGTAATCAATAAATATATGAAACTGATACACAATTTTATTCAATGTGTTTTATGCAATTCCTCTAGGTTTCACTACTTAGAACCTCTCATAAAAGTAGTTATATAAAAAATGGCATACCTTGCTGAATTCTGGCTTATTCTATAGAGCGACCTTGTAGAGTGTGCCCCACACGGAATATTTGTTGAATCGAGCTGAAACTGTTACAAAGAATACCAAATACTGTACTCTAACCAACACATTTGTTCTTACTTAATTTTTATCTGTTATGAATATGTTATGACGTTTTTACTCGAAATACATGTTTTTGACTAGTTTCAGGACTAGCCACAAACCCTATTTTCCATGGAGTGTAACTCCAAAAATGAAAAGACCCACAAGCTGAATTTTTTACCAAAGATACTTGGATATGTTTCCTCAATGGAATAACAATTTCATGATCTGAATCATTCTCTAATTTTTTTTTATTGTGAAAATGGTGAGATGACCTGTAAATAACATACCTTAGAAAGCATCATCAAAAGAATTTACCCTTCCTTGAATTTCGGCCTTCTTTTCTTCACCTTCCCTCAAAAATTCAGCTTAGATATCCTTTGGTTACCTCGAACACCTATAGGTATTCAATATGATCAAGTGTATCTAAAATGAGAGAGCCTTGCCTCTTATTTATACTCTCCAAGTAGCTTCCTTAAAAACATCTTCTAGGTCACTTTGCCCACTTTCCTTATTTTAGGGTTAACCCACTTCCAATTTCTCCATTAAATTTATTATTTAAATAATTTATTATTTAAATAATTTATTTTGTATTCAATTTGAATTATAGTATACTCATCAATTCACTTTATTATTTACCTTCTAAATTCTCTTAAACCACTTTGACTACTTTGACCTTTTGGGGCTTCTAGATGACATAAGAGGGTCCTCCAACTTCGTAAGGCCATAACTCTCAAACCGTGAGGAGTTATGTGACATTCCACATACCACTAGAAATGGAACGACATGTTCCATGCATATAGAATAGTATTACCTGAAAATATATAAAAACGCATACCATTATCCATCAAACAAACTTGGGTCCATTACCCAAACCTGGGTTCTCCAACTTCTCATGGCCATAACTCTCTAACCGTGAGGAGTTATGTGACGTTCCACATACCACCAGAAATGGCATGAAAGTAACTATCCATATATAATATTTTCAATGACAAATTCAATAAAATTCATCTCATTATTCCACAAATAATCATGGGTTCTCTAACCATACTTCTAGGATAACGCAATCCGCAAAGCGTCTTCTCGTGAGGGCTTTCACCATAAGGGGACCACTTTGGATTCCATCCATTTCTACTTATTATCAAACATGAAAAGACAGTAATGAATCATATTTACATCAAAAAATCTTGGGTCCATTATCCAACCTTTGTGCTATGGGTCTTTCTTCAAGGGTTGACATCAATGACAACCAACCTTAATCAACAATATCCCCCTTTGGCATTGATGGAAACACTATGATGCAATAATGAAATCATATCAGTCACTCTCCCACTAGAACCATGCCTATGTCCTCTACATCTGATAAATCTTCTCCCCCTGGAATCATGCCTTTGTCCTCTGCATTTGATAAATCTCTCCCCCTTTGTCATCAATGGAAAATGTATCTTTCCATCTGGGGTTTCTCCCCCTGGATGAAATGACTTCTTATGGTGCTTCATCATGTAAATCTAAGACATATAAGATAAGCATTCAAAAACATTCATTTTGGAGTAGAAATAACTCAGAGTCTCTGGAAAATATACTCAAAGGCTTCCTGTGGAAGTGGTTTTGTAAAGATGTCTTCCACTTGTTATTTTGTGCCCACATACTCAACTCTAATGTTCTTTTCTACAACTTGTTCCCATAAAAAGTGATACTTGTTTGGAATTTGCTTTGTCTTGGAGTGCATCACCAGATTCTTTGAGGTAATGATGGCGCTTGTATTATCACAATAGATTGGAATGGGCTCATCATACTCAACCTGTATATCTGTCAGATTTTGTTTCATCCAAATAACCTGTGTATAACATGATGTTGTTGCAATGTACTCTACCTCGGTTGTAGATAAGGATACTGATGATTGTTTCTTTCTTAGCCATGATACTAAACACTCACCCAAGTAAAATGTCGTTCCACTGGTGCTTCATCGATCATCAATACAACCTGCCCAATTTTCATCTGTGTAGGCAATAAGTGATAGATCCTTTCCTTTTGGATACCATAGTCCAAAATATTTTCCTCCTTTTAGATATTTGAAAATCCTCTTCACTGCTAACACATGTGATTCCTTTGGTGCTGCTTGAATGTAAACATTATCCGACTATCAATCCACTGGCCGAGCAATGCTACTGCGCAGAACATTATCATTCTCATACTTAATTAATAACATGCATTTAAATCAAATTAAACACATTTAACTCAGAGTAAGCACAAGATTACTGCTAACATAAATAATCCCTAGCATTAAAAATAATTCATATGCACAACAAAATACATGATACATATAAGCATCACAGGCATGCAAACCATAATATTAAGCATAAGCTGATACTTATCTTTGAAACCGTGGTAATTCCACCAACCATGTGTAGGCCTTCCATGAACCTCCCAATCTTATACCACACTACTCATCATGCTCAGTAGTGGGTCACCCCCGAGATGGGACTAAGCTCCACCCAAGGCAAGGAATCCTAGTCTAGGTTGAGGTTACAGGGAAAACTGCACAGAATAACTGAAAGGATTCTTCCCAGGATGCCTTTTTACGCCCACTACTCATAGACTCTCATTCCCCACACGCCTATTCTACTCGAGAGTATACACAACATATATTTCACATGGCTTTTGGAATAATATTAAAATATTATTCCTAAGGACCTAAGCCCCTAGGCTCAACACTTATCCTCTCTTTCCAACCTTCAATCCCCCAATCGCTTACCTAATCTGTGGAATCTTAGTCCCCCATCACTCATTCATCGTGGTCGGTCTGCACACAGAAGTGTTTATATTTTTATTAATGTTCTGCATGATTACATATACAAAACCAGGCTCCCAGCCTTAACACTTAGGCTCTCTAGCCTAATAACACATAAGCCCACCAACTTATATAAACTTGTCTCAACAGCCTATAAAACATAATTAAAATTCATAATGCATGCTTTATACTTCATAGACATGATTTACAACAGGGCTCGACCTTGGGGACATTACAATCCCCTCCCCTTATTTTTGCGCTGTCCTCAGTGCAAATTTACACTGCATCCGTAAGATTTTCAATTTTTTTAAAAAGATGCAGGTACTCTGCCCGCATAACATCTTCATGATCCCATGTTGCATCGTCAGGAATGTACCAGGTCCACTGGACCTTTACAAGCCCTATAGCTCGATTCCAGAGCTGTTTGTTTTTCCTGTCGAATATGCGCACATGATGCACTTGCAGGACACCTTCTTGTTCCACCTAAATCACATTCCAATCAATAACATGATTAGCATATGGTATATATTTATTAAGAAATGAAACATGAAACACATTATGTACATTCATGGATGCAGGTAATGTAAGCATATATGCAACTGGAACAATCCTTTCAAGGATTTCAAATGGCCCACAAAATCTGGCTGCCAACTTGGCGCAAATTCCCAGCTTTAGGGAACTCCTGTTAGCTTTCACTTTCAGGAAAACATGATCACCCACTTTGAAATCTCTGTGGGTTCTATTCTTATCAACGTAACTTTTCTTCCTGTACTATGAAACTTTCAAATTCTGCTTAATTTTTATCATTTGGTCCTCCATCTCCTTGAGCAAATCTGGTCCAACTACTGCTCTATTAGTTGTATTATCCCAACTCATTGGAGTATTGTGCTTTCTTCCATAAATTTCTTCAAATGGGCTCATCTTCAACGATGCATGATAACCATTGTTGTAGGCAAATTCTACCAAGTGCAAGTAGTCTTCCCATCTTGATGGTTTGTCCATCACATACATTCTCAGTATGTCTTCTATTACCCTGTTCACCCTCTTTGTTTGTCCATCTGACTCAGGATGATAACATGTACTAAAGTTCAGATTCATTATGAATCCTTTGAACAATCCTTTCCAGAAATTCGAGGTGAATTTTGGGTCTCTATCGGACATAATCGTTTTAGGAATTCCGTGCAATCGTGCCACTTCCTTTATGAAAATATCAACAACATCTGCTGCTTTGTGAGTTTCTTTCAGTGGAATAAAATGGGCAACTTTTGTAAGCTTTTCCACCACCACCATGATCGAATCATGTAACTTGGCTGTTCTGGGCAATCCCGTAATAAAATCCATCATTACTACTTCCCACTTCCACTCAGGAATGGGCAAAGGTGCCTATGCTTAGCTTTAACTTTCTAGCACTCCATACATCTGGTGATGTATTCAACGATCTCTCTCTTCATACCCGGCCAAAAGTAATGGCTCTTGACCGCTGCTACTATTTTTTGATATCCAGGGTGCCCTGCATAAGGCACATTATGCATCTCCTGCAAAATCATCTGTTTCAAGCACTGGACATTGGGTACAAAAATTCTGTTCTTGTACAACAATATTCCATCTGTTTCCAATTTATAAATTTCCATCTTCTGTGGCATCTTACCCTGCTGTAGCTTGGCTACCAATTCTTTGTATTGCAGATCTACATTTGTAGCCTCCAAAATTCTTCTTTTAATATCATTCTGATACATGCTAATGGTTGTAGAATTTAATTCATGCACCCTTCTGCAGAGTGCATCAACCACTTTATTCTCCTTTCCTTTGATATTCTTGATCTCAAAGTCGCACTCACACAGAAATTCTAGCCACCTACTTTGTCTAGAATTTAAGGTTGGCTGATCAAACAAATAGTTTAGACAATTATGGTCTGTTATGAGTTCAAACCTCCTTCCCATGAGGTAATGCCTCCATTTCCTCAGAGTGTGAACAATTTCTGCCAACTCCAAATCATGAGTGGCATAATTCTTTTCGTGCTCTTTCAGCTTCCTGGACTCATAACATATTACAAATCCATTATGACTGAGAAATCCTGCCAACCCTTCTTTACACACATCTATGCACACCATGAAATCCACATTTGGATCTATAATCCTCAAGATTGGAGCGTTGGTTAATAGTTGCTTCAATCACTGGAAAATTTTCTCACACTCTTTAGTCCACTGAAACTTTTCCTCCTTCCTTTGCAAGGAAGTGATAGGGTGAGCTATCTTTGAGAACCCTGCGATAAGCCTTTTGTAATAGCCCACTAGACCCATAAAGGATCTAACTTCTGCCACATTCCTTGGTGCTAACCATTCTCTATTGGCTTCAACCTTCTCAGGATCCACGACGATCCCTTCTTCTGAAATAATGTGCCCCAAGTAATGGATCTGCCTTTGATAAAACGAGCATTTTCTCAACTTGGCATACAACTAGTGTTCTCTCAACACTTATAGCACCATCCTCAGGTGTTTTTCATGCTCTTCCTCTGACTTGGAATACACCAAAATTTCATCTAGGAAGACTATGAAAAACTTGTCTAGATAGTCCCTGAATACGCCATTCATCAAGCACATAAAAACAACAGGTGTGTTCGACAGCCCAAACAGTACCACTGTGAACTCATAATGACCATACCTTTTTCTAAAGGAGGTCTTTCTGATGTCTTCATCCTTTATTCTTACATGATGATATCCCGATCTGAGATCTATCTTTGAAAATATTTTCGCACCTTTCAACTGATCGAAAAGATCGTCGATCCTTGGTAGAGGATACTTGTTCTTGATAGTTACTTTGTTCAACTGTCTAAAATCAATGCACAGCCTCAACGTCCCATCTTTCTTATTCACGAACAAGACTGGGGCACCCCAAGGTGACACACTTGGGTGAATGTACCCCTTCTTTAGAATCTCTTCAAGCTGCAATTGCAACTCTTTCAACTCTGGCGTACTCATTCTATAAGGAGCCTTCGACATTGGAGCTGCTCCAGGCATCAAATTTATAGAGAAATCGATGTCTCTCTTTGGAGGTAGTCTGGGTACCTATTGAAATACGTCTTCAAACTCTATTAGTACTGCATGGTCTCCAATCTTTGAGACTTCATCTCTGGATGCTTCCTCCACATGGGCTGCAAACCATTCACAACCTTTCATGTAGCACTTTTTCAACTACATTGCTGAGATTTCTCTAACAACCACATCTCTAGGAATTCCTTGGACTGTTTTCTGATTCCCCTCTTCATCCAGGCATGTAAATTCCTTGTTACAATAGTCCAGGAGGGCATGGTGCTCGTCCAACCAGTCCATCCCAATTAAATAGTCATAAGAGCATAAAGGCAGAATATTCAATTCAGCCTTCGTGCTCAATCCCTTCATGTCCACCGGATAGGACTTAACCAACTCAGTGACTTTCCTCTTGGTTTCTGTAGCCAACTGCACTAACCAAGACTTTTCATGTTTTCTTCTTGATAAATGAAAACTTTCCACCACCCTAGGATCTACATAACTATGGCTAGCCCATGAATCAATTAAAATAATAAATGGTTGGTTGTTAATCATACCTTCCACTTCAATCATGTGCGACTAAAATTTAGCTTGCTTGTTGTCTAGGGTTGCATAGATCCTTGGCATTCTACTGCCCATGTCCTCCACTGTTTCATCTTGTTGAACATTATGGACAACTCTTGCTTTGCCATTTTTATGGGGACAATCTTTGTACTTGTGGTTCTCTTTACAGCCCCAACACTGAATGGGTGTTTGTCTTGGCCTTTGTTCCCCCACTTCAGCCATTCTCAGCTCTCTAAACTATGGATGTCCTTGAGGACTATTTCTCAAAAAAGGAGGTTTGTTTCCCTTCTGCCTCTGTTCTTTCTTAAACTTCTTCTGGTCATCCCAAGCCTTCTGAAAGGTAGGCTTTTCTCTTTGCTGCTCATATAAGAATTTCACTCTTCTTATTGTTTCTTCCATAGTCTTAGGATCATCATACTGAATCTTTTCACCAATGGGAGGTGGCAGTCCACTCAGATACCTGTGAATCTTGACAGCGTCATCTTTGATGAATGGAATGTACTTCAGTAATTCCAAAAACCTTCATTCGTATTCATCAATGGTCATGCTGCCCAGCTTGAGTTTGAAGAACTCCTTCATCTTTCTATCATAGTATCTTTTAGTCAGGTATTTCCTCTCGAAATACCTCTTGAACTCCTTCCATGTGATATCTTTCTCTCTAACATGTTGCACATTCACAAGCTGATCCCACCACATGGATGCTTTCCCTTTTAGTTGATACATCGCAATTCTTCCTTCTGCATGAGAGGAATAATTCTACAATTTGAAATATTTCCTCATTCCAAGCAACCATGTTTCAACATCTTCCTCCTTCTTATGTTCTCCATCAAATGTAGGAGGCTTAATCTTATTCATCTCCCCTTTCAATTCATCCACTCCAGATGTTCGGTGTTTTTTGGTAGGGGATGGGCTTGAACTATTGTGTGCTTCCCTACTAGAATGCTTTGGGGAGCGACAACGATGTTTGTTGACACTCCTTGATATTCTTTTCCTCTCAGGAGTCCTGCGACTCTCTATCTTGCTTGAGTCACTCTCCTTTTTCAATTTCTTTTCTATTCTTTCCAAATTCTTCAACATCCTTAAGTTGAATTCACCCTGCCTATCCTTGAATTTCATGAGATTTCGGCTATCATCTCAACGAGCCTGGGCATCTCTCTACAATATTTCAATGATTTTCATCATATTGTTGGGGTCTAAAGATGTCCTAAAAACAACCTTAGTTTAACATTAATTTATCAACCCGAAGATTCGTCTTTTATCTCAAGAATATCAGCAAAGTCTATGCAGGTAGCCTAAAATCGTGTAGCTAAACCAAATCTGAGTTCATCAACAATCAAGTTCCTCAAATGTTCACCAAAGATTCTAAGAACTAAATGGAATTCAAATCTGATTACTAAGATGCTGTGAAATGGAAAGGAACTAATTAATCTATTGAATTCACTTAACTAGAAAGAAATAATTGAATCTAACTAAGGACTTGCAAAATTAACTATCAATTATGAATTCTAATTACTGGAAAGGAAATGACAAATTACTCTATCTGCAGAAAGAAACAACAATTATAATCTAATCGGAAGGGACAACTAATGTATCTTTGCTGAAAGGAAAAACTATTGTAACTTTAACTGAAAGGAACAAAAATCGTAAATCTAAGGAAAAGGAACAACGCAGATGAAAATGTGAGGAACTGTCAAGCAATAACTTTATAAATGGAAATCATAACAAAAATCATTAATAACTAATCGAAATGTCTGTCTTCTATACTCAACCAATCATAAAATCATTAACACACTTGTGCATTTATCCTTGGCTATTGTAAAAGATCTGAATCATAAAATGGAAATCAAACTTCAAACTGATACAATTACAGAATGAGACAGTAACTCCTTCAGACTGGGCCCTCAGTCTACTACAAGAAACTCAGAGCACAAAAATTATAAAAACACTCAAAACCTTCATTGATTCCATGGTTGGTAAAACATTTACAAAAACTGTTTGCGCAGAACAATTCTGAATCTAATTACTTGAATGCATTTTTTCCTTGTTTTTTCTGGATCTATTACCCTCTTATATATTACAATAGTTTGGGTAAATCAAGCTATCTTGAGGATCGAAAGATCCTCAGGATTTCTTTACTATTATAAAATTACAATATAGAAAATGCATTATCTTCAAACTGCTTTGCGCCTAAAAAATCTTCAACCTTCAATAGCTTGCGCATAGCCAAAATCTCTTTGGTTATCTTTGACAGTTATTTATCCAATTCTGTAACAAAATCAAACCATTCCAATCGTAAATTAGAATCTGTTTAATAAAACTTTAATAACAACCCTAAGAGACATATTAATCATATTCTTTCCTATCTATCCCTAACTATCTAAATAATCAATCAAAATCATATCATGAATTGTGGGAAAAAGGAAGATATTTATACCTTTTTCGTAACCCAACATACCCCCCAGATTACCTTCTTGCATGTCCTCGTGCAAGATATAGTCTTTCATGTAAACCAATTATACTAAAGGGAGGAAAAGTAGGCTCACCGGGTCTCCTGAAACCATGGTTTCTTTTGATTTCATCAAAAGCAGCTTCCTGTCTCTTTTTATTAATTTGAAAATCCTTCTGGTAAAATTTTGGAGGAAACCAGAGGAGAGGGGGGTTATACCTGGATCTCATCCAAGAAGGTCCTTCCTCCTGGAGTAGTCTAGCATATCTTTCTAATATGAAGTTCGCTGCAAAGAAATTTCTATATCCAAAGGGCTCTCTACTTTTAACCTCATCGGAGGATACATCCCATCTTAGCTTGGAAGAAACAAGAGCTTCTTCCTTGAATTCTCCAAAATATGTGAGACCTGAGCGGATGACATGTAAATGGATAGGAGCCAATGAGTCCACAACCCCTGCCCTTTTCATGAAGGTCTTGTGTCACATGATGGATGGGAAGGATTTTGGAGGATCTCCTCTAATCCAAAGATCTAAACCAGTTTCCCTATTTATGAACATTTTGTGAGCCTTACCTCATCTGACCTGGTTCCTAGTAAAGGACAGGAATTCCTGGAATTGTATGTCCCCTATGAAGAGGCCAGGGTTGTCTCTAATTTCATCCAAAATGAGATTATGGAAATATAATTCACACAGAAGGTATTGTACCTTCTCTTCCTGATCTATGAAACATGAAGTAAATTCTGGAATAGTGGCAAATGAAATGGGTCTACCTGCCTTGATGGCCTTCACTGTCAACAATAGATACTGTTACAACAAGAATAAAAATTAATTAGTGGCAGGGGCTCTACAATTGATGGCATCAGAATAGACATCACATATGTGTTTGATTTGCTCCAAAGATTCTTCCAATTGGGTTTGCACCTTTTTGGTCTTCTCTTGGGCTCTGGTAAGCGCAACATAAGTTTCATCCTTTGTTGCTGTCATATCCTTCAATTCTTTGACAACCCTTTGATAGTCAGTTCTAGTTACCATTTCATGTTGGTGTTGGACCGATGCTTGATGTGCTTGTGTAAGTTCTGATTTTAGTCTATCGATGATGACACTCTGTGCTTGAGATTGAGATGATTGGTGTTCTTCCATAGCACTCATCTCTTCTCGGGATTGAATCAATGCTCGCTGGGCTTGTCCCAATTCTTATTTTGGCTCACGAATGATGGCACCCTGTTCCCGAGATTGGGATGCTTGATATTAATTCATTTATTCTTTGGAGCGAATTAATGCTTGTTGGGTCTGTGCAGTCTCTGCTTCCAGTCTGTTCATGATAGTACTCTGTTCCTGAAACTTCTCTATTATCATCAGTAATTCACCTATGTTTTGAGTCAGGGTTTGCTGAGACTGTAGTAGTTCTTCCTCCAGTCTCCTAATAGTAGCATTTTTCTCAAAAAGTTGAGTTGTTTCCTCTAAAATCAAAGTATCTGTCTATATCTCAGTATCAACCATCTCTTGTGTTTCTACAGTAATTACATATTCATCCTGAACTGCTACTTCTTCTACCATTAATTCCTCAGGATCTGTCTGTATTCCTATAGAAGTTGTACTAGCTGCTTTCTTAGGAAGAGGATTTCTTCCTTGCATCCTGCCCTTTCTGTTTTTCTTTCTCCCGTGGATCTTGTTTGCTATTTGCAACTGTTTCCTCAATTCCTTGATAATCTCCTTGAGCTTTCCCACCTTCTGCTTTAATATCACAACCCTCTTATCTTTTTTCTTCAGCAATTTGTTTTCTTTCTTTAATTTCCTAATTTGTTTCTGGCTTTTGGCTGATTTCTATTTATGCGGGATATCGAGGTCTTCTTCATTTCATCCAGCAGAGGGTTGTCCCTCTGTTCCTTCCAAGTGCTCTGTCTATTCAAGGGGGTTTCTTTCTTCAAAAATAAATTCCTCCTGTGCTGTGTCATCTGGAAAGGACATTTGAGTGTCAGGAAAGTCTTCAACAAGTTTTGAAGAGGATCCTGGTTCTAGGTCTTTTTCCAGATTATTTTTACCTTTGTCAGTTGAGGTTCCTAAGTTCCCCAAAAACTGAGCCATTTCTATCTCATAACTCTTAAAAAAGTGTTTTTTCTGGTGCTTTGATGTAGGTTGGGTGTCTCCCTGATTATCCTTTTGTGACGTCTACCCTATTTGGTCAAGGTCTTGAACAATTTCCTGTAAAGGCTCTTCCATGACATTCTTAAGTTCTTCAGGGTGCTCTGTTGCATCCTGAACTGCTTCAGTTGTTTCTTGAGTTTGTTTCCTTCTCTTCCTTGTCCTAGGGGGGGATCTAAGAGCAACCATTGTTCTCTTCTTTCTTTTTGTTACTGCCTATGTCTGTGAGGTCTGGGCCTCAGTAATTTGAGCAGAGTCTGCTTCAACTTCAGTTTGGGGCAATGGATTTTCTCTTTGGGTGGTAGTTTCCTTCTCAAGTTGTGGAGGTCTATTGGCCTCAATGATTTGAGCAGGTTCTTCTTCAACTTAAATTTGAGGTGGTGGAATTTCTGTTTGGGTGGTGGTTTCCTGCTCTAGTTGTGGAGGTCTATTGGCCTCAATCAAAGTTTCCCAAGTCAAATGAGTTTGACTCAGTGCTTTATACACTATCAATTTAACTAGTTTGTGGTGGCTAATAATAGTAGCAATATCTTTGGACTTTTTTGTCCTTAAAGCGACTTCATGTAATACAGTATCTAGGAAGAAAGGAAGGTTAAGTACTAACCGTTGCTTCAAGGCTACCAACAATTTAAGATGGCGAGGTTGAATTACATCGTATCTCCCATCACAGGTGATATATCGCTGAACTATCCCCACCAGTTCTTTCCATGGTTCACTGAGGGTACTGTGATTAAGTCCCTTTCCTTTTTTATCCAATTCCTCCCCAGTTTCTATGAATATTCCACAGCTTCCTTCAGCTTCGTGTATTTCCCTGTCCATTGAATTCTTGTGTTAGAGAGGCCTGTGACCTTTGCTATGATTTTCGAGGTAACTAGTATTCATATACCCTACACCATAGATATTTCTCCTCCTAGGTTTTGAAAGAATTCTAGTGTGACATTTGTGTCATCTCCTTGCAAGAAGTTGAAGTATTCGGTCCACCCTAGGGGATGTAGGATTTCTCTTGCCTGTTCTGTAACCTGGAGTAATGTCAACTCTCTGCGCACATTTTTGCCACCCATATTTCTGTGAGAAAGAAAGAATGACTATCGTTCCTGTTTACGAATTCGGTTAGACCAGCTTTGGAGAAGCAGATGCCAGAAATGGAAAATATCAGTGATGACAAATGTATAAAGACGTGGGTTTTGTATTTATTGCAATCATTACAGCTAGTCGAGAAGTGTGCTGAGCATCCCCCTCATTAATGTAGAGGTCGTCCTCGACCGTCAGTGTAGGCGGAAGTAATGAGTGCGGTTATTTCGAGTGAGAGGTAATGATTGCGTCGCAGCTATTGATAGGAGCTAACCATATATAATTTTCAAAAAGACACATGCCACCAAAAATCATTTAAATGATAGTCGTTTGATGTGTGGAATTTGTAAAGTTATTATACCTATGTGAAAAAAAATGTTTTATGTAGAAATCAATCAAAAATAAGTTAAATATGTTCATTTTTTTTGATAATCCACATAACATAATATTGTTACTTTTCCCGGTGATTGAGTATAATTGATATGATAGCCTCATGTTTTGAGTAAAGGAGATCTAGAGACACACAAAAACTTGGTATTTTGAGATAATCTTCCATACCACAGGCAGATCCACTGCTACCGGCAGGGTTTCCTTTTAACCCTTAGATGAGCCTTTATCCTTAATACACATGCGAATCATCTTTTTCCAAAAAGACCATTATCCTAGTTTGGTAGCCAGATGATGATAATTCCACTCACTAGATTGTAACTTAAGTGAACAAGCCAGCTCATGATGAGACCTCTTGTCCTTTGACAAAATAAAATGTCAAAGGCCATTACCCTGGTGTGGTAGCCATAGTGGGAATGTCACTTACGTTAGTATCCTATGATCTTGGTAGGTTGGCTCGTGATGAGAACCCCCGTTCTTTATGAAAAATATATTTATTTTTATTTATTTTTGTTGTGTATCTTATTTATTTGTATCTTTTCTTAATATTTGAATTGTATTTTCCCAAGAAGACCATTATCCTAGTTTGGTAGCTAGATGATGATAATGCCACTCACTAGATTATAACTTAAGTGAGAAATCCAGCTCGTGATGAGACCTCTTTTCCTTTGACAAAAGAAAATGTCAAAGGCCATTGCCCTGGTGTGGTAGCCATAGTGGGAATGTCACTTAGGTTAGTATCCTATGATTGTTGTAGGTTGTCTCATGATGAGACCCCTCGTTCTTTATGGGAAAATTTTATTGTATATATATTATTAATATTATTATTATTATTTTTTTTAAAGGGAGGCTCATCTACTCCTTAAGAGTAAGGGATGGTATAAGGAAGTGTAAAGATTCCAAGTAAAAGTGTGTTGAAGACCCCTTATAATATAGAAGCAGAATATCATTCAGGTATATATAAGGGAAAGAAACAACTTATGGTGGTGATTGATTATGAACAAGGTTTAAGATATTTTAGAGGGATTATTCCACGATTTTTTTTTTTTTTGATAAGGTGTGAGGGATCATACACAAAATACTGACAGATCATTGTAATGATGATTAGAAATAGTGTTGGTGAAAATTATTGGATGAAATCCACACTTACGAAGGAATGGCTAGCATTTGAATAGTAAAGAAGGGAATGACAATCACATGAAAAGGAACACTAGTTGTTCCGTTCAAAAAGGAACAACAGGCGCACAAAAAAGGAACAACAGTTGTTTCGCTCACAAAGGAACAACAGATGCATGAAAAAGGGGCAACAGTTGTTCTGTTTCAAAAAGGAAACGACAAGCGTGTGGGAAAGGGAACAACAGTTGTTCCATTCAAAAAGAAAGGAACAACAGTTGCACGAGAAGGAACAAACAATTGTTCCGTTTCAAAAAGGAAATGATAGGTGCACGAGAAGGGAACAACAATTGTTCCATTCAAAAAGGAACAATAGGCGTGAGAAGGAACAACAATTGTTCCATTTAAAAAAGGAAACGACAGGCGCACGATAAAGGGAACAACAATTGTTCCATTCAAAAAGGAAACGACAGGCGTATGAGAAAGGAACAACATCGTCATGAACATGTAAAAGATAGAGTTCGTATAATAAAAAAAAACAAGAGTATGAAACAGAAGAAGGTGCTAATTGCAGTTATCTGTCCTAATTCTTGTTTCCTAGATGATTTTTTATAAAACAAAGAAAAACTAACCACTCAGTTGGAAAACTATCTACAATATGTACAATATAAACATAATACATCATTTATGGAGTTGGGGATGGCTGGGTTACCTTCCTAGCCAGACAAAGTCTACACCGTAGGGTCTTTACTTACTTCTTGGTAGAAATAATATTTTGAAGGTGGCTGGTGGTAAAGTTGCAGCCAGTGTCCATTGACTAGAAAGGGTGATCCAGACCCATCGATGGTGCTCAAAGTAACCCTGCCATTATCATGGAATTCATTAATTTCATACGGCCCTAGCTATCGTGTCTGTAATTTCCTAGGAAAGTCCTGAAATCTGGAATCATAGAGGAGTGCCCAGTCACCTTTCTTGAATGATTTCTTCTTGATATGCTTGTCATGCTAGGTTTCTCTCTGTCATTGGATAACAACTGTGCGCTCCACAATAGACAAGCGTGCTTCATCCAATTCATTGAGTCATTGAAGCCATCGTTTATGTGCTTCTGTAAGATTTAGTCCAATTTCCTGGGCCATTCATAGGGTCTTGATCTCAAATTCTATTGGGAAGATGGGTTATTTACCATAGACTAGATGGTAAGGAGAGTATCCAGTGGTGTTACGCTAGGTTGTACGATAAGCCCATAAGGAATTTGGGAGCTCGGTAGCCCAATTCTAGCGGTTTGTTGAGACAATCTTTGTCAAAATTGTCTCTAGGACCTTATTGGTGCTTTCTACCTGCCCGTTTGCTTGTGGGTGGTATGGAGAAGTAACTCTGTGCTTAATGTGATAGTTGTCCAGAGTGGCTGTGATTCTATGGCCTATAAATTGTGACCCTCCATCAATAATTATTTCTCTGGGTAGTCCATACCGTACAAACAATTTGAAAAGGAATTTGATGACTACTTCTTCTATTGCATTTAGTAAATCTTCCGCCTCTACCCATTTGGTCATGTAGTCCGTTGCAATGAAAATATAGACCTTTTGATTTGAATTTTTATTAAAGGGGTCAACGAAATCCAATGCCCATCTTTCAAATGGTTCTACAACTAGTTGTGTTTTCAAGGGCATTTCATCAGCCTGACCTGGTTTCCCCATCCGCTGGCAGCTGTTGCATGTCTGGACATATTTCTTGGCAACTCTAAATATTGAGGGAAAATAATAGCCCATCTGTAAGATTTTGTGTCCAGTCTTGCGGTCTACAAAATGGCCCCCACAGGGCTCATCATGTCCTACTTTCAGTATGTCATATATTTCATCCTCTTGAACGCATTGCCGGATCTGGAGATCAACTCCTGCGTGGAAAAGATATCCACTGATCCAAGTGAATCATGCGCTACGCTAGACGATAAATCATCTTTCCTTTGATGATAAATGTGTCGGTAATCTTCCCACTACTATATAGTTTTCTACATCAGCGTACCAAGGTGGTTTTGTGTCAACAACAAACAAATGCTCATCTAAAAATTGATCCTTAGTTGTTAATGAGTCGTCTATTTTTGGGAATCAAGACAGGAAGTCTGCGACAATATTTTCTCTCCCAGGTCGATCTTTGATGGTGATATCAAATTCCTGCAATAATGACAACCATCGAGTGACCCGTCCATTAGTAATTGGTTTATTAGCTAGATATCTAATGGAAGAATGATCAGTATACAGGATAACTGGATAGCCTGTTATATAATGACGAAATTTATTGATGGCATGTATAACAACTAAGGAATCTTTCTCTGTTACTGTATAATTAAGTTCGGCTGGAGTTAGATTCTTGCTAATGAAATAAATGGTGTAGGGTTTCTTTTCTTCTTCCTGTCTCATAACAACACCTATGGCAATGTCTGAGGCGTCGGTGGAAATTTGAAATGGTATTTTCCAATTAGGCCCCCTCAACACTGGTGTTGTTGAGATCAGTTTCTTGAGTCTTGCAAAAGCCACATCGCATTTGTCAGACCATTGAAATTCTACATTACATGTCAAAGCATGTAAAGGTGCAACAGTTTTTGAAAAATTTGGCATAAATCTACGATAGTATCTTGAAGCACCAAGGAATCTATGTACCTTAGTTTGTGTGTGTGGAGTAGGTAGATTAAGAATTACCTCAATTTTTGCTGGGTCTACTCTAATTCCATCTGCAGAAATGTAATGCCCTAATACCACATCTTCTGTCATCATCATGTGACATTTTTCATGGCATAAACATAACCTGGTAGCGATGCACCATTCCAATACCTTCTCAAGATTATTCAAGGCTTGGTCGAAGTCGTTGCCATATAGGGTGAAATCATCCATGTAGACTTCAATCCCTTCACTAATCAGATCACTAAATATGCTCAGAATGGCCCTTTGGAATGTGGCTGGAGTGTTACAAAGTCCGAAGGGCAATACTTTATAGGCAAAGGTACCCCAGGAACATGTGAATGTCATTTTATCCTAATCTTCTGGGGTAATTTGGATCTGATTGTAGTCGCTGAAACCGTCTAGGAAAGAGAATAATGTCTTCCCTGCCAAGGTAACTAGGACCTGATCGATGAAAGGTAATGGAAAATGATATTTTTGAGTAGATTTTTTTAGTTCCTTGTAATCAACGCAGATTCACCACTTCCCATTTTTATTTGGGACGATGAATAATGGGGAAACCCATCGACTATCTGAGATAGGGTATATAAAATCTGCGTCCAACAACTTTTGTAGCTCTTCTTTAACAATATCTATGAGGTGGGGGTTCAATCTTCTTTTTGGTTGTTGGATAGGTTAGGAGTCTTTCTCATTATAAATGTGGTGTGTGCAGAGTTGTGGGTCAATACCTTTCATATCAGAGTACTCCCAGGCAAAAGCTTGCTAGTATTTAGAGAGAGTTTGGATTAGCTTTTGTTGTTGTTTCTCTTCTAGGTTGGCATTAATTTTTAGAGACTTCCCTGGTGCGATCTCAATGGATTTTCTATTGTGAACAGCGGTAGTCAGAATTTGTTGTTCCACTAAATCTTCCAGCGGGTCTCCTTGTGCTTCACAGTCTAGAACAACTTGGAGCATCTGGCATGTTGGGTTACTTACAACGATTGGGTTGTTAATAAACCCACTGATTACATCATCCTCTAGCTGATTCTTGTGCTTGAGGGCTTCTTCCATTGTTAGTGGGGCACGTAGATCCTTCTCAAGATATTATGGTGGTGGCAATTGCGGGTGTACAATCGTTGGACTAGGTTTGGCTAGAGGATATAAGATGAGATTCCTTGTAATCCCTCCTCTATCAATTGTTATTGTACCTGATCGACAGCCTATGTATGCATCAGCTGTCACGAGCCATGGTCTACCCAATATCAATGGATTCCCTTCAAGTCCACTTTTTGGGTTGATGATGAGAAAATCTACGGGATATTCCCAAGAATCAACTGAAATGGCTATATCATGTAGTGTGCCGAGTGGTTTGATCACTGATCGATCGACCAATTGCAACATAATCGAGGTTGGGATGAAAGAGTGAAGACCTAGGGCATTGCAGGTTTCCATAGTTAGAATATTGATGGCCACCCCCAAATCAACTAGGGTATTTGGAAAGGAACAACCCTGAATCTGCACTGTTACTATGGGGTTCCCTGAATTTGCATATTTAACTAGTGTTTCTCTACCCAAAATTAAATCAGATAAGGCTCCCACTACATGAACTATTGATGATGAATTTTTTATTTTTCTGACGGGCTTCCTCCCACATAGCTCCTTGATTGTCTTTGCGTAGATCGGTATGTCTTGTAGGGCTTGCAGGAGTAGAATTTTGATGTATAAATTCCTGAGTTCCCCTACAATGTCGAAGTTAGGATATATGGTGGGTTTTGCTATCATCAGTCTTTTGGGGAATGGAGGGGAGGGAATTGAATCCTTATCAGAGTCTTATGATTCGACTGTGTTCCTCCCTTGCCTGATTTCTTCTGTTATTACCATAGTCGAGTGTGTTACTGCCGGTTTTTTTCATTCCCTTGTTCTTGGGGAACGTCATTTTGTTCGGGAGAGATGATGCACCCCGATCTTAACCGAAGTTCATTGCACCCTACTGAATTTATTTCCCCTTCTCCACTTTCCATAATCTGGATGAGCTGAGCTGGTCTGTTATTGGGATTCGGTTGGGGTTGGGCAGGTAATTGAGGGCGCAATTATGATTGGGGCAATGGGAGTGGAGTTTGTAACAGAGGTTGGGTTTGAGAGGTCATCCTCATAGGTTGGTTATTCATCCCCATGGGGCGCTGCCAATTCTGGTTCTAATTTGGGTTTTGGGCAGTCGAGTTAGGCCATTGTGGAGGGTAGGTATTGTTCGAATTTTGCCAGGATGAGGTGGGGTATTGCGAATTTGTCCAATTGGAACTTGTAGTTGGTTGATTTTGCCAGTTGGGGTTTGTGGTAGGTTGGTTTTTCCAAGTGGGGATTGCAGGTGGGTACTGCTGGGGCTGCTAGTTTTGATTAGTAAATGGCTAGCCCTTCCATGTGCTTCCAACATTTTGTTGTTGATTATACTGTCCACGATTCTATTGTTGATTGTACTATCCAGGAAAGAAAGAGGAAGGGTCCTGAAATGTATTTTGAGGCTGGGACTGCCACTGATGACGCTAAGCCATCATATATAATGGTTTTGTTTCCTCTTCTACCTCTTTGAATACAACTTTCAATTCAGGGAGTGATGGGTAGTCTTCTGTGTCGTGATCCTTGGCATAAATAGCACAGACCCGAACTATATCCAAGGGGCATTCTCTTGGACCATGTTTCTTTCTACACCTTTGGAAAAATATAGCCAAGGTTTTTTCTGCCTCTACCTTTTTTTGTTTGGCCTGCAATACATCCAATTGTGTAGTCAGATTGCTCAAAATATCTGTTTTAAAGTTTTCTAGGAGATTACCGACTTCATCTTGCATGACACCCCTGTTGGAGATATTGTTATTTCTTATGAGGGACATCTGCATTCCTGATCTGGTCCGTGTACTTCCTCGTGAGAACCTGATAGACAATGGAAAAATGTCTTCATAAGTTTCCTGATAAATGTCACCTTTCCCCATTAGATTCAATGTTTCTACCCATTCATATTTCATACCCTTAATCAGAGTTTCTTTGAGTACTTCACCTGGTAATGTACTGTAGGGTGATCTTTGCAAGTTATACTGAAATCTTTTGATGTATTCTTCTAATGATTCATTTTCTTTTGTAGTCATTTGAAAGATTTCATCTTTTAGGTCTCCGGTTCTACAATAGTCTTGATATTTTAACAAGAAGGTTTGTTTTATCTGATCCCAAGAATTGATGGTTCCACCTCCCAATCCCATGAACCATCGTAGGGATGCTCCCTTCAAGGTAGAGGGGAATAGTTTTAATTTTTGAGGTTCAAAGGTGTAGTCATACCCTCTACATAGGACATCAAATTCAAATAGGAATGCATCCGGGCCTTCTAAAATCAGTACATGGAAGGTTGGCAGGTTTTGTAAGGGGATTTCTTTCATGGAGGCATTTGCAATTAGATCAACTATTGGATACTCCAGTGTGGAGGTCTGGGGTTTTTGTTGATTTGCTTGTGCCATTTGCTCGAAAATGTGCCAAAATTTTTTAGGAGGTTCTTGATCCGGGTATTCTATTTGAAATTGTTGATTATTTGGTCTTCCAAGGAATTTGACTGCACTCCCTTTATCTAGGATTTTGGATATGCTATCTTCTTTAGCAGGAGACTCAGGATCAGGTGGTGGTGGTGGTGGGTATGCCTTGGCAACCCCGCTAGTTTCTCCTACTCCTTCCTCCAGATTATTAGATCTTCCCTCTTCTAAAGGTTTGAGCGGTGGGAGATCTGTGCTTTGAAAGATTTGCTTAGTCCCTTCAATTTTTCTATGAATCTCAGCGCGGGACGTAGTTGGTGAAACTACTGCCTGAGGGGTTTGGGTGGGTCCTTTCCTAGGTCCAACCGAAGCTTGAGATTCACCCTTTTTGACGATTTCGTCTATGAAAGTGCTTCTTCCAGGGATCACCGAACCCTGGGTTTTGGTAATTTTTGGTGGGGGTTTTGGTTTTTCAAGATCCTTTTTTCTAGTCATACACACTTCACACAACAAAAAAAAGAAATTTTGACAAAAGAAAGAACCTACGAAGCCTCTTAAGTGTCAACTGGAGGTAAGCGTTGGCATAAGCATTTTACTTATTACCTGCGTAGGTTCTTACCTTCCGTCTTCAATACCTAGTCCTCCAGAGACACAACTTATGCTACCTTTTACATTCTCCCCGGAAATGACGCTAAAATGTTGGGGTCTAAAGATGTCCTAAAAACAACCTTAGTTTAACATTAATTTATCAACCCGGAGATTCATCTTTTATCTCAAGAATATCAGCAAAGTCTATGGAGGTAGCCTAAAATTGTGTAGCTAAACCAAATATGAATTCATCAACAATCAAGTTCCTCAAATGTTCACCAAATATTCTAAGAACTAAATGGAATTCAAATCTGATTACTTTGATGCTATGAAATGGAAAGGAACTAATTAATCTATTGAATTCACTTAACTAGAAAGCAGTAATTGAATCTAACTAAGGACTTGCAAAATTAACTATCAATTATGAATTCTAATTACTGGAAAGGAAATGACAAACTACTCTATCTGCGGAAAAAAACATCAATTATAATCTAATCGGAAGGGACAACTAATGTAACTTTGCTGAAAGGAACAACTATTGTAACTTTAACTGAAAGGAACAACAATCGTAAATCTAAGGAAAAGTAACAGTGCAGATGAAAATGTAAGGAACTGTCAGGCAATAACTTCAGAAATGGAAATCATAACAACAATCATTAATAACTAATCGAAATGTATGTCTTCTATATGCAACCAATCATAAAATCATTAACACACTTGTGCATTTATCCTTAGCTATTGTAAAATATCCAAATCATAAAATGGAAATCAAACTTCGAACTGATACAATTACAGAATGAGACAGTAACTCCTTCAGACTAGGCCCTCGGTCTTTAGAAGTACTGCTACGAGAAACTCAAAGCACAAAAATGATAAAAACACTCAAAACTTTCATTGATTCCATGGCTGGTAAAACATTTACAAAAACTGTTTGCGCAGAACAATTCTGAATCTAAGTACTTGAATGCATTTTTTCCTTGTTTTTTCTGGATCTATTACCCTCTTATATATTACAATAGTTTGGGTAAATCAATCTATCCTGAGGATTGAAATATCCTCAGGATTGATTTACTATTATAAAATTACAATATAGAAAATGCATTATCTTCAAACTGCTTTGCACCTAAAAAATCTTCAACCTTCAATAGCTTGTGCATAGCCAAAATCTCTTGGGTTATCTTTGACAGTTATTTATCCAATTCTGTAACAAAATCAAACCATTCCAATCATAAATTAGAATCTGTTTAATAAAACTTTAATAACAACCCTAAGAGACATATTAATCATATTCTTTCCTATCTATCCCTAACTATCTAAAGAATCAATCAAAATCATGTCATGAATTGTGGGAAAAAGGAAGATATTTATACCTTTTTCGTAACCCAACACATATGTCCTTCCTTATCCATCTCTTTTCCTTGCCCATTAGAGTTCGATCCTTCAACTCCCAAGTTGACATCCCTTCCTTCTCTTTCATTCTCTGAATTGGAGGAAATCAACACCTCTTCCATTTCTATACTTGGTGTCGATTCATGGCTGTCCTGACACTCGTTGAACTCTGCACACACAATGTGCAGTCAATCAAAGTTTCTCAGGCCTTACTCTTAATAAAACTACAACATTCATAAACCAACGCGAATAAGAAAATGTTTCAATTCCCTGAATTTTTTGAGCTCTGTTTGGCTCTGTAATTTCCGGAGATAGCCCCCGTTTTCTTAGTCCCAAACCCATGCGTCCATGGGCCATGATCAAATGCTAAACTACTAGGTGCTACAAGGCTCTCCAAATGAAACTTCGGGTTTCAGGATTTCGAGGCTTTGGGGTTTCGGGTTTCGGGGTTTTGGTCCCGGAGGTTCTCGCACTCGCTTCCCTCTCCAACTCTCGACTTCTGAAAATTCGATTTCCTTAACCTCTGGGCCCACAACACAGCTGTCGCCCACCAAGGTAGTGACACATGGTGTCCTTAAGAAGGTCCACCTGACTCCCAGCAATGTTAGGGGGCCCCACTACTTTTACTTTTCGTTTCAGAGTTTCGGACATCAGGAGTTCGTGCATCTACACATCTCAAACTTCCGTTTGCCGAAATTCTGAAATTACGGTCTATTCATCTACTTGATCCAATGGTCAAGTTCCTCTCCTACGATCTACGGTGTAGATTGTTTCGAGATTTTGGGGTTTCGGGTTTTCGGTAACCGGGAGTTCACGATGCAGTGACTCCAAATCTCTTGTCACTTCAATCCCTGAATTCTGATACATGAGTTCTTGTACGAGATCCAACGATCCTCGATGATTTGGATCTAATGGTCCAAATCTCTCCTATGCTTACACCTATCAAATCTCTTCAGCCTTGACTTCCTCTATAGTTGACTAAATCTGACGACTCACGGGATTTCGACACTTCTTCCTGGAAGCGCTCTACTGTCCTATTCTACCCTTGTAAATCTCTTTCGCGATTCGGGACTTGGGGGGACCAATAATTTGGCCTACGCTCCAAGTTCACCATTCCTAAATTCACGAAATGATACAATGGTTCAAACCAACCACGATCAACGACCCACATTTATTTTGGATCCTAGGGTGTCGAGTTTCTCCACCCACTAACCACCTTGCAACTTTTGGCTATCTTACGACTCTCGCGATTTCATGAGTTCTCCACAGAGAATTCTAACCATCCAACTCTGCTTCTCAAGGAATTTTGGCCAATGACTTGGTACCCTCCTTCTAAACCTTCATCTACTTGATCCAACACTTCTGGTGTGGAGTTCTCTCTCTCCCTATGTCCATATACCACACCGGTTGTAGTTTTATAATACCACTACACCTCCTGAGATTTGTAACATTGTCAAGTAGTCCGTTGACACTCAGAAACATTCTGAGGTCTAAAATTAGTCCTCCAGACACAATTTCCTTCTCAAAACCTTGGTCCAAAGACCACTTATCCGGCCCATCTAGGCTCAGGGTTGAAACTAGGCTCTGATACCATACCGTAAACGTTCCCCGACCGTCAACCCACTGGCCAGGCAAAGCTACTGTGCGAAACATCATCATTCTCATACTTAATTAATAACATGCATTTAAATCAAATTAAACACATTTAACTCAGAGTAAGCACAAGATTACCACTAACATAAACAATCCCTGGCATTAACAATAATTCATATGCACAATAGAATACATGATACATGTAAGAATCATAGGAATGCAAAACATAATATTAAGCATAAGCTGATACTTATCTTTGAAATCGTGGTAATTCCACCAACCACGTGCAGGTCTTCCATGAACCTCCCAGCCTTAGACCACGCTACTCATCATGCTCAGTAGTGGGTCACCCTCGAGCTGGGACTAAGCTCCACCCAAGGCAAGGAATCCTAGTCTAGGCTGAGGTTACAGGGAAAACTGCATAGAATGACCGAAATGATTCTTCCCAGGATGACTTCTTACACCCACTACTCACAGACTCTCATTCCCCACATGCCTGTTCTGCCCGAGAGTATACACCTTCACAAGCACAGTCCATCGGTGCTTCACCTCCCTCTCTGGGTCTTGACAACAGGCTAGATCATAAAGTCTTAGAGATTTGTAGCTGGTGCTGGACTCTCTCTGGAAGAATACCACTTCCTAGCAGACTCCTTCACCTGGAAATATCTTCTCATAGGCCTGACAGACTGCCTCTTGAACTAAGGGCCTTAAAACCTGGTTCTTCAGCCCCTTCTAACTCAATTCCCACACTATGAGGATAAGAACAACACCACCCCACTCAGGAAAATAGAAAACAAGAACCTACAGATAGATCGGGTACAGATTCAACTCTAAAATGGCGGATAGACTAGGTTCTGGAACTCACAAGTAGACTTTACCCTCCTGACAAATTCTCTCAATGGTGCATAGGTATGTCAAGGGCATACACAGACCAATAATAGAATCAGACAGATGATGTTTTGGTCTTCAGGAAGACATCTCGGTTTTCTAGTTCTCAGAGCTGCGTGAGGGTATCCGAAATAAGCCACAAAGGATGATGGAATGAGGAGAAACCCCCTCCATGGCTGACTTCTACAGTTTTTTTAACTGCATGTGCCTGGGTCGACACATGTCACCCATGAAGCTACATGCACTCCATCAGCATGTGTTCCTCTCCAGGAACTTAGGACACAACATATATTTCACATGGCTTTTGGAATAATATTAAAATGTTATTCCCAAGGACCTAAGCCCCTAGGATCAACACTTAGCCTCTCTTTCCAACCATCCAGCCCCCAATCCCTGACCCAATCTATGGACGCTTAGTCTCCCATCACTCATTCATCGTGGTCGGTCTGCACGCAACGGTGTTTATATTTTTATTAATGTTCTGCATGATTACATATACAAAAGTAGGCTCCTGGCCTTAACACTTAGTCTCTCCGGCCTAATAAAACATAAGCCCACCAACTTATATAAACTTGTCTGACTAGCCTATAAAACATAATTACAATTCATAATGCAAGATTTATACTTCATAGACATGATTTACAACAGGGCTCGGCCTTGGGGACATTACATTGAAATCGTGCCACCCTTCCAACTGCCTGCATTACAATTGGTTTGGATGTTGTCACATATAGTAGGTTGCCAATCATTAACCTGTATTGTCTCTTATCTGTAGACTTTGAATCATCATCTTTTCTCAACTCGCAACTAGTTTGCATGGGAGTGATAACTGGTTTGCAATCTTCCATACTGAACCTTTTTAGCATTTCTTTGATCTACTTGGTTTGAGAAATAAAAATTCCTTTGTTTATTTGGCATATGTGAAGTCCCAGAAAGAAGGATAGTTCTCCAAGTAATGACATTTCAAATTCATTCTACATATCGTTTGCAAATTTCTGGCTTAACCTGTCATCATCACTACCAAAAATAATATCATCAACATACAATTCAATTAATAAAATATTACCTTGACTTAACTTGATGTAGAGGTTGCTATCTACACTTCCTTTTCTGAACCCTGCCTATTGCAGATAATTATCCAGTCTAGAGTACCATGCTCTAGGAGCCTGTTTTAGACCATACAAGGCCTTCTTTAATTTACACACATAATCTACATTTTCTGAAAACTGAAATCCTTCTAGTTGTTCAATGTAGACTTCTTTTTCAAGTTCCCCATTCAGAAAATCTGATTTTATGTCCATTTGATACATTTTAATATTTTTGGAGCATGCATAAGATAAAAGTAAACAGATTGCTTCCATTATGGCAACTGGGGAAAATGTCTCTTCAAAGTCGATTCCTTCAACCTGTGAATATCCTTTACATACCAATCTAGATTTGTTCCTTGTAGCTCCTTGTAACCTGTCCATCTTCATTGAATTTATTCTTGAAGACCCACTTTGTGCCGGTCACATTCTTATTCTTTGGTCTTGGAACTAGTTCCCAAATGTCATTTTTATTTATTTGATCCAATTCTTCATCCATGGCCTTATTCCAAGATTCATCCTTGCTGGCTTCTTCAAAACAATTTGGTTCAATTGTATATAAAAGTGTTAGGTGTATTTGTTCTGGTGAACAGATTCTTCTTCTAGTCTCAACTCCTGCATCTTTGTTTCAGATAATATGATTTGAAGGATGATTCTTCTGTACTCGTTTACTGGGTGTCTTTAGAGACACTTGCTGAACTTTCTCTTCTGCTTCTTTCGGATGCTCTTCATCTTCCTCTTCTACTTCTTTTTCATCTTATGCTTCTTCTTCTAAGGGTTGTTTCATTGATTGATTTTCTTCCTTTGATTTTGGTCTGCCTGTTTCATCAATTGTTATGTCGATGCTTTCCACAATTTTGTTCAATCTTATATTGTAACATTTGTATGCTTTCCTTATACTTGAGTAACCAACAAGTAATCCTTTGTCCACACGAGAGTCAAACTTTCCCATCCCACCATCTTCTCTTTTGATATAGCATTTGCTTCCAAAAACTCTGAAGTGCTTTACATTTGTTAGTCTTCCTTTCCATAGTTCATAAGGATTTTTTTCAGTATTGTTTCTGAGCATTACTTTGTTTTGAATGTGAACTACTGTATGCACTGCCTGTGTCCAAAAAATATCTCTCAATTTCAAATCCATTAACATTGTTTGAGCCATTTCCTGTACCGTCCTATTCTTTCTTTCAACAACTCCATTCTGTTAAGGTGTCCTAGCAACGTACAATTTCCTTTTTATTCCATGATTGTTGTTGTAGTCCATAAATTCCTTTGAGGTGAAATCTCCTCCATTATCAGATCTCAAGAATTTTATTTTTGAATCCATTTCATTTTCAACCATTTCCTTGTAGATATTGAAGTTTGCAAAAGCTTATGACTTCTTATTGAGAAAGCAAACTGCAATCATTCTTGTATAATCATCAACTAATAACATGAAGTATTTCTCACCTTTTAAGCCCTTTGTTTTAGTTGGTCCAACTAGATAAGTATGCACAATTTCTAGTGGTCTTGTCGTTGAATATTCCTTTGATTTAAACCTTTTCTTTGTTTTCTTTCCTTGTTGACAATGCTTGCATAAAGTGTTGGTTGGTTTCATGATCTGTGGCATTTATCTGACTGCTTCTCTTTTTCTTACTTTGACAAGGTTATCAAAATGTATGTGGCCCATTATTCTTTTCCATAGAAAAATTTCATCTTCCTTTCCTAGATAACACTTTTCATTTCCAATTTCACTTAACACATATATGTTGCTTGAAGTTCTTGCATATGTAGCAACCAATTTCCCTGAACATTCTTTTCTTATCTCACACTTTTGTGAATAGAAAGTAACTTCATGACCTTGGCCACACATTTGACTCACACTTAGAAGATTATGTTTCATATCTTCTACCAGTAGAACATTTTCTGCCTTTTCATTCTTGTTCCCAATTCAAACTATGCCTTTTCTAATGATTTTGGTTGAATCATCATTTCTGAAGGAGACTGATCCATCTCTTTCCTTTCATAATGTAAGAAACCTTTCTCTATCACCTGTCATGTGTTTTGAACATCCACTGTCAACATACCAACCGTGTTTCTTCTTCTTAGATGTTAGAGAAATTGTGCATTCTTCATTGCTATATTGATCTTGATTTCTTAGCCATGTTGTTTTCTGAGGTTCCTCTCTATGACTGTTGTTATTCTGTTGAGGTTCTTTAGGAAGGAATGTCATTCTGTAATCTTTGGCCACATGTCCAAAATTGTTACATTTGTAACATTCCATTTCAGTGCTCAAATATTCAAACATGTTGTAACTTCTTCTCTATGTTTCACTAACCCCTTTGTGTATGACTCTCAAAGTTGCTATTGTTCCTGTTGTTAGCTCTGCAATTCACAACTTTATGTCCAAAATTATTAAATGCATAACATAAACCAAAAAATATAGTTTGATACCTGAGAGTTGAAGATCTTCTGAAAGGAGGTTCTCTTATGAATCCTTCTTCTTCTTGAGGCCTATATGTTTGTTGTTGATTCTGAAATCTGAATCTTCTTGGTGGAGGAGTGTCCCTGTAATCTTCCTATCCCCTTTAATTGTTTCTGCATAACTTTTTGGATATGTTTCTTGCTCTATTTTTTTGGAGCTCGATCCCTTTTCTGTCTGATTGTATCCATGTCCAGAGTTGTCAAGATGATAATTTTGACTACTGATAATGTCATCCAGAACTTTTGAGCTATTCTGCATACTTTTCTTTTGAATATCCTTTCTTAGTGCGATAATATCTGCTTCCAAGTTTCCAATGATCCTGTCATTTTCTTTTAGCTTTTCTTTGAGTGCTTCATCAATTCTTTTATCTTCTTCTATTTCAACCTTCAATTTTTTGATCATTTGTTCTAGTTCTCGAGTATCCTTTTTCTTGTCTAGTTTTGCTTGTAGTTTCTTGTTTTTCTTCTTTTCTCTTCTGATAACTTCTATGGCACACACTAATTATTCTCGATAGTCAACTTCTACTTCTTCAATTTCTTCTTCGGCTTCTTCATATTCTTCTTTGGAGTCTTCTTTGTCAGAGTCTTTTACTACCATGAATAGAACTCTTCCTGTCTCACTGTCATTGACTTCATCTTCATCTGATGATGAGATGTCTTCTTTGGTGCATAAGCTTTTCTTGAAATCTTTTTTTGTAGTTCTTTTTCCTTTATATATGTGTTTGCCTTTTGAGTAACCTTCATCATTTCTCTTTTTCTTATGAGGAAATTTGTTAGAAAGATGACCAATACCATCACAGTTAAAACAAATTAAAGGAATCTTACCTCTATACCTACCGTCGGTTACCTTGTTCAGTCTTTTGATGAAGTTGGCCACTTATTCATAATATTTTGAGATGTCATTGTTGCTGCTATATTCTTCTTGTTCCTTTATCTTTTTCTTTGATATTTTGGATGCTTTGAAGGTTGCTTCTTTTACATCTGGATTTTCTTGTTCAGTTCTCATTTCATATGTTGTGAATATTCCATGCAGTTCATCCATGCTTATTGAGTTTAGATCCAATATTTCTTCTAGTGCTGATATCTTAGGGTTAAATCTCATAGGAAGATATCTTAGTTCCTTTTGAACAATTATAGATTCTTCGATTTCTTCTCCCAATCCTATGATTACATTCACTGTTTCATCAACTCGTAAGAAGTAGGCTGCAATATTCTCATCTTCCTTCATTTTTGGTTGTTCAAACTAACCTCTGTAAGTTTGAAGCTTTGTTTCTTTGACTTTTGTATCTCCTAAATAAATATTTCGAAGCTTGTCCCAAATATCTTTGGCAGATTTACAATGTACAATTTTGGTGAATACCGTATCACTAAGACCATTCAAAAGTGCATTTTTGGCTTTGTAATTATTCTCACCAAGTTTCACTGCTTTTTCATTTGTTGGTGGAACTGCTGGTGCTGTGTATCCATCTACAATTGATTTCCAAACTTGAAATCCTTGTGCCTATATATATGTCTTCATCCTTATGCTCCAAACATCATACTTATGTCCATCAAACAGTGGTATTCTATTTTTATACAAGTTGGTACTCTCCATGATCTACCTTTCATTGGTTAAACTAATTTATGAAGGAACCTGCTCTGATACCAATTGTTGGATTACTGAGAGGGGGGGTGAATCAGTAATAACGTAGTTATAATCATTTTTCTTCAAATAATCCAAGTGTTATATCAATGCAGAATTATTATCCAATAATGATCAATAAGAAATGAACAATCACACACATACACAGTACACCAGTGTTTTACATGGAAGCCCAAATTAGGAGAAAACCACATATTGCTTTTTCTTATATGTCTTGAAGAATTGCATTCATTGGAAGCACCAAATTCCTTTGTTTTCTAGCTACAATTGGAAGGAGGCTCCAACCCCCTAGTTTCTCAAGAAACAACCTGAGGGAATATACAAATCCCCAATTCTCTGGATACAACCAGAAGGAGGACACAACCCCCTATGTTCTCTGGATACAACCAGAAGGTGGCTACAACCACTTGTCCTTGCCCCGTCCAACTGCCCTGAAGTAGAAGTAGAATGATGGAACCACTGTCACACTATCACTATGAGATATAACGCTGTAACCCTTTACCAATAAACCTAAACCATGCATCAACCTGTACCTCAACATGTAATCAAATTGTACCATAAAAAAGTGCATCAACCATGCACCAACCTGTACCATAAACAAGTGCATCAACCATGCACCAAACTGTACCAAATAATCTCTAATCAAACTGTACCATAAACAAGCGCAACCAACCATGTACCAAGTATGTACCAATCATGTTTCAGCTATTCATCAACTATGACTCATCAATATGTACCAACATCATCAACTATACACCTCATGTATGTGCCAACTCATCAACTACTTGTCTCAACCATGTACCCAACTTGTACCTCAACTAAAATCCCTAATCAATTTCATCATCCAAATATGATTTATAACTCTATAATACACTTGGTGTATATGATCACATACCTACAAAACTCCTTAACTTTAAACAATAAGAGACTAGCATTTACATCAAACTTTTCTTTAGTCTCACATGACTAGTTTTGGATTAGTCAACAACCCTAACTTGAAATAATCATAACTTTGTACCTGTAATGAATAAAGATCTGAAACTGATACACAATGTTATTCAATGTGTTTTATGTAATTCCTCCAGGTGTCACTACTTGGAACCTCTCAGAAAAGTATTTATAGCAAACATGACATACCTTGCTGAATTCTGGCTTATTCTAGAGAGCGTGCCCCGCACGGAACATTTTTTGAATCGATCTAAAAATATTACACATCATACTATAGACTGTACTCTAACCAACCCATTTTTTCTTACTTAATTTGGATCTTTTATGAAGAATTTATGACATTTTTACCCGGAACACCTGTTTTTGACTAGTTTCATGACTAGCCACAAACCCTATTTTCCATGGAGTGTAACTACAAAAATACAAAGACCCACAAGTTGAATTTTTTACCACAGATACTTGGATATGTTTCCTCAATGTCATAGAAATTTCACGGTCTTAATCATTCTATAAAAAAAGGTATTGCGAAAATGGTGAGATGACCTGTAAATAACATACCTTAGAAAGCGTAATCAAAATAATTTATCCTTCCTTGAATTCCGACCTTATTTTCTTCACCTTTCCTTAGAAATTTGGCTTAGATATCCTTTGGTTACCTCAAAAATCTCTAGGTATTCAATATTCTCAAATGTATCTAAAATGAGAGAGCCTTGCCTCTTATTTATACTCTCCAAGTAGCTTCCTTAAATACATCTTCTAGGTCACTTTGCCCACTTTCCTTATTTTAGGGTTAACCCACTTCTAATTTCTCCATTAAATTTATTATTTAAATAATTTATTTTGTATTCACTTTGAATTATAGTATACTCATCATTTCACTTTATTATTTACCTTCTAAAATCTCTTAAACCACTTTGACTACTTTGACCTTTTGGGGCTTCTAGATGACATAAGAGGGTCCTCCAACTTTGTAAGGCCATAACTCTCAAACCGTGAGGAGTTATGTGACGTTCCACATACCACCAGAAATGGAATGAAATTTAATATCCATATATAATAGTATTACCTTCAAATATATCAAAATGCATACCATTATCCATCAAACAAACTTGTGTCCATTAGCCAAACCTGGGTTCTCCAACTTCTCATGGCCATAACTCTCTAACTGTGAGGAGTTATGTGACGTTCGACATACCACCAGAAATGGAATGACAATAAGTATCCATATAGGATATTTTCAATGAAAAATTAACTTACCTTCATCTCATTATTCCACAAATAATCATGGGTTCTATAACCATACTTCTAGGATAACTGAATCCGCAAAGCGTCTTCCCGTGAGGGATTTCACCATAAGGGGACCACTTTGGAGTTCATCCATTTCTACTTATTATCAACCATGACAAGAGAATAATGAGTCATATTTACATGAAACAATATTGGGTCCATTACCCAACCTTTGTGCTACGGGGTTTCTTCAAGGGTTAACATCAATGCCAATCAAGCTTAATCAACAAGTTTTTCTTCGGCTAAACCCAAAGAAAAGGTTCCACCATTTTAAATCACCATAGGAAATCATGAAGTTGTATTTCACAACTATTCTATTGATAGTGGGGCTACTAATAAAATTATTCCTTTATCAATGATGTAAGCACTAGAGATGGAATGTACCATACATTATGAAACTGGTGAAAGCATTTATGTTATTGATTCATAAAAAGTTTGGTCTTATGGAGATATTAAATATTTTTTTTCATGGATAAGTGAAACTCCTCATATCACCACTATATTTAATATTGTAGTAGTAGACCTTCCCCAACTTATGGAGTTTTCCTGGGTAGGGATTGATCCTCAATGATTGGGGGTTATATCATGAATGACAAAAGATGTATGATGTTTCCAATAACGATGGAACAATGGTAAGGGTCCCAGAGAAATAAGAAAACCTTTTTCCTTCAGAAGAAAATAAAATGAATTGATGAGGAATTATCATGATGCTTGAATGGGAAACTATTCCATCTTTGATTCAGAACAGATTTGCACTCAAGAGCAGAAAAAAGAAAAATAATTTTTCCAAGGATATTGGAAAATGTCTTTTGATGGTGCATGTTCTAAGTCAGGAAACATAGCTGGAATCATTTTCAAAATCCTTGAAGCTGTCATATATCCTCATTCCATAAGATTTGAATTTCCATGCACTAATAATGAATCTGAGTATGAGGTGTTAATTCAAGTAATGATCATTTCCATTAAAATGAAGGTCGAACACTTAGTATTTAGTGGTGATTCCAAGTTGATTATAAATCACATCAAAAGAAAATACAAATTGAAAAGGGAAAAATTGAAATGTTATGCCAAAAGAGTGACATAACTCATGGAATCTTTAAAATCTTTCAATATATCATTTATCCCTAGGGAGAAGAATAAAAAAGTTGATGCATTGGCAACTACTGCATCCTTTTTAATATTGAAGATTTTCAACAAGAAGGCACTTATCGAGTGAAGACTGTTTTTTGACCATCAGTCCCAGATAATCAAGAACACTTACAAGTTTTTTGAGAATGATGAACATGTGGTAAATTTTTTCACAGATGATGACACCATAAGTGAAGAACATCCAGAAGAAAATTAGAATTTGCAAGAAAAAATTCAAGAGCAAAGAAAAAAACCTCCTCCAAATAAATATGTCAATTTGGAATCCCTCTTTACAAGAGATGATCAAACCAAAATTTCAAAACCACTTGAAGATCCTTATGTTATAAAAGTCTAAGAAACATATAAGATAAACATTGGTACTCATGAATCATCAAATCATATAAACTTGGGTACGATTGTACTAAAGAATAGAGGGACAAATACACTCAGCTGCTCAATGAATTTCAAGATGTGTTTTCAGGGAGTTACACTGACTTAAAGGAATATGGTAGATCAATATTATAGCATATCATACCTTTGAAAGAGGGGGAAAACCCTTTAAAACAAAATTTGAGAATAATAAATCACAATATTAAGCCTTTGGTAAAAATAGAAATTGAGAAATTCGAAAAGGTTGGCATAATCACTCCCATTAGACATTCAGATTGAATTTCAAATCCAATTGTGGTTAGAAATAAGACTCGTGAGATCCGACTGTGTGTTGATTTTAGGGATCTTAACAAAGTCAATAAAGGATAGTTACCCATTACAAAATATGGAAATGCTTCTTAAACAAGTTACGTGTTCTACACTAATGTAAATGTTAGATGGGTTTTCATGGTACAATCATGTTATTGTAGCTGAGGAGGATAGGACAAAAAAAAAATTTGTAACACCATGGGGAACTTATGATTATATTAGAATTCCATTTGGATTAAAAAATGCAGGTGCGACTTTTGAGAGGGCCATGGATCATGTTTTTAAATATTTTGTAGGAAAAGTCATGGCTCATTATCAAGAAAACTTAACAGTCTACTCAAAATCAAGGGAGATACACATCATACATAATATACATATCTTCAAGAAGTATAGAATATATTGAATCCAAATAAATGTTTATTTGTTGTAACAAAAGGAAAGCTATTAGGCCATGTTGTAAGAAAGGAAGGGGTATACTGTTGGAAAAACAAGATCATGGAGAAATAAAATAAAACAAATGCGGAAATAAAACACATAAGATACACAATACAATAGATACATAGATATACGTGGTTCACCCAGTGTGGGCTGCATCCACCAGAGAAATTGCTAGGTCCTTCATTTATTATTATCCAACAAATGAAGGGATACAACCTCAACACAGCCGCTATAACTTCCTCTTATTTCTCTCACAGTCTCTTCACTCAGAATATAATATTCGCAATGATACATAGCCACAATAAATTTCCCTCATAAAATAGGGTTTCCTTATAGGGAAAAACACCCTAACATAAATTCTACCATGAGATCTGCGACCTTATAATGAACGATCTAGATTTACAATGAAATTACAATATACATTTAAAAGGCAATTTTTCCTTTGGGGGCTTCACCTCGAACCCCCACCGGTGGCTCGCTTTCCCTTAGACCCCCCAGCCGAGGGGGGGGGGCGATGGACCCCCTAGATCCTGCAGAGGGGGTAACCCTCCTCTGCACTCCCCCACTTGGAGGAGTGTACATTATTCTAGGGTGTAAATTATTCATGCTGTATATACATGGTTGAAAACAAAGACATCTAAATTAGGAAGATAACCAGGCTCCACAACCAATAATCTTCCACTTGGAGATTGATCTCAAAAAATCCACCGTTGTTGTATCTGCTGGACTATGAACCTTCTTGGACTTGGAAAATTTCTCATATTTACCTTCATGCTTGAAGACCAACTGAAACTGAGTAGGAAATCAATTTCTTCCTAGTTTCTCCCTTAGTTAACATGTCTGCAGGATTCTGGCTAGTTTGTATCTTTTCCAAGTTCAAATGTCCATCTTCCAAGACGAATCATATGAAATGGCACCTAGGATGTATATTCTTATTATTCGAATGGAAGGTTGATTTCTTTGCAATATGAATCGCACTCTCATTGTTACAGTACAACCTGCTATTCCCATGCTTCTTTCCCAATTACTCCATAAATATCTGTAACCAAATAATTTCTTTACTAGCCTTTGTAGAAGCAACATACTCTGCCTCTGTTGTTGAAAGTGAAACAACCTTTTACAGTTTCTAAATCCAACACATTGTTGTTCCACCTATAGTAAAAACATACCATGTGGTGCTCCTCCTGCTATCTTTATCACCTACCATATATGAATCAACATATCCTTGTAGAACAATGTCTGAACCTCCAAAACATAATGCATGAGTAGAAATACCTCTCAAATACCTGAGAATCCACTTTACTACCTCCCAATGTTCTTTACCTGGATTTTTCATATACCTGCTCACAACTCCCACTGCATGTCCAATATCTGGTCTTGTGCAAACCATCACATACATCAAGCTTCCAATTGCTGATGAATAAGGGACCCTGGACATGTATTCTATCTCCTCCCGTGTCTTGGGAAAAAATTCCTTAGTTAATTTGAAATGGCTGGGCAAAGGTGTAATAACTGGTTTTTCATTCTGCATTCTAAACCTCTCCAACACCTTCTCTATGTACTCACCCTGAGACAATGTCAATTTTCATTTTTCATATCTATTGTTATTCTCATACCAAGGATTTTCTTTGCATCACCCAAATCCTTAATCGTAAATGAATTATCTAATTTCTTCTTGAGCACATTTATATCCTGCATATTAGACCCTGCAACAAGCATGTCATCTACATACAATAGCAAGATAATATAACTTCCATTTTATAGTTTTTTAAAATAAACACAGTGATCAGAATGACATCTATTATAACCATATTCTGTCATAAACCTGTCAAACTTCAAATACCACTGCCTTGGAGATTTCTTTAGGCCATACAAGCTCTTCTTCAACCTGCATGCCAAATTTTCCTTCCCTTTGACCTCATACCCCTGTGGCTGCTGCATATAAATATCTTCCTCCAAATCCCCTTGGAGAAAAGTTGTTTTTACATCTAACTGTTCAAGATGAAAATATTCTAATGCCACAAGACTTAAAATATTCTGAATTGAAGTCATTTTAACAAGAAGATAAAATATTTCATCAAAATCTATACCTTTCTTTTGTGCAAACCCCTTTACAACAAGTCTAGCCTTGTACCTCTATTTTCCTCCATCTTCTTCCTTCGACTTGTAAACCCATTTTTTATGCAATGCTCTTTTTTTCTGCAAGAAAATGAACCAAGTCCCAAGTCTAGTTATTTACCAAGGAATCCATTTCCTCTTTCATGCCTTGCTCCCACTTCTTTTTGGTGTCTACCTGCATTGCCTCTTCATAACATTCTGGTTCACCGGAATCAGTCAACAATAAATAATACAATGAAGGAGATTATCGTTCAGGGGTCTACTTAACTTAATAGATCTTCTCACAACACTTGCATGAGTTTGAGGTACCTGCTGATCTTGTTGTTGTACATTTTGATTTTTTGGTACCTTTGGAATTTCTTTTTCAGTGATCTCATCAAGCACTGTGTATTATGGTTTTTCTTTTTCCTTTTTCTTTCCTTGCAACCGATCTTTGTACATTACCTTCTCATTGAATATGACATATCTACTCCTAATAATTTTTTTATTTTCATAATCCCATAAGCGATAACCAAAATCATTAACACTGTATCCAATAAAGGTACACTTCTTGGATTTTGACTCAAGCTTTGTTCTATTTTCTTTATCAATATGGACAAATGATTCACAATTGAAAGTCTTCAAAAAGAGTAGTTTACCTTTTTACCTATCCATGCCTCATCTGGAATTCTACCATCCAAAGAGCTTGAAGGTCCTCTGTTTATTAAGTAAACAACATTATCTACAACATCTTCCCATAACTTTAAGGCCAAACCAACATGCAATCTCATACTCCTTGCACGCTCCATGATTGTCCTGTTCATCCTTTATGACACACCATTTTCTTGTGGTGTTCCTGGAACTGTCTTCTCTCTACGAATCCCATGGTATGAAAAATAATAATCAAACTCCTTACTGCATTATTCACCTCCATTTTCTGATCTGAGACACTTCAACCCTTTTCCTATGTCATTCTCAACCAAATCTTTCCATTTCTTAAAAGTATAAATTTTTTTTTTTTTTTTTTTCGAATGAAATAAACCTATTTTTTTTTTAGTTGCATAATCAATAAAAGCAACATATAATAAGAGGCACCAAGATATGATAACTGAGCTTGTATCCATACATTTTTGTGCACAATATCTAACCTTTCACTCTTCTTCTTTTTTTTGACTCTGAGAAATCTAACTCTCTTCTGTTTTCCATAAACATAATGCTCACAAAAATCCAAATCAATTTGTTTAAGATCCGGAAACAATTTTTTTTGTGAAGTATCTGCATCCCCTTCTCACTCATGTGTCCAATCCTATGAGTCCACAGTGTTGTATCCACTCTTGTATAAGCTAAATAGATAGAAGAGTCAGTATTATGAGTACATAAATACAATTTACCTACATTCTCTCCTTTCTCTATCACCAATAATCCTTTGGTGACCTTCCACACCTTATCTGTAAATATGGATATACAACCTTCACTTACCAACTTCCATGTTGAAATTAGTTTTTTCCATAGATATGTAACATGACTTACCTCTTTCAACAACAATTGGTTTCCATTGCTTTGTTTTTTTTTTACCTTTTGCATTCCAACAATTTTGCATGGTGCATCATCACTCGAATGAACCTGTCCAAAATCATCTTGAACATAATCTAGAAAATGTTTCCTATGGGGTGTGGCATTAAATTAAGCCCCTGAATCTACTACCCAAGACTCAGAAATATTATCTACAGAAAGAATCAAAGCATCTTGTAACAAATCACCTGTTAAATTTGCTTCCTGATTTTTCTCTTGTTGTCCATCTCTTTGTTTCTTTGGAGCTCTGCAGTGTTTCTTCAGATGTCCTTTCTTCCCACAATTCCAACCACTACTACATATTGAAAAATTTGCAATGAATACTTGTGACGAAAGTACCATTTTGCCGCAAAAACAAGAGAAAAATTTCAATTTTTCAATTTTGTTATAAATCCAACCCGTATTCGTCACTCTCTCAGTGGAATCAAACTTTCGTCTATTTTGCGACGATCATGAAGAAATTGGACTATCATCTCTCTTTAGACAAACATGTGTATTTGTCGCAAGAGCGACGCTCACTATTGATCATTATACTCTTTGACACTATCCATATTGACCATTATACTATTTGACAAAGTCTAAATTAATTTGGTCAACTTTTGTTGCAAGAGCGACGATATGACCATTATAACCGTTATACTCATTGACAAAGTGACCTAAATATAACTAGTTATTTGTTATATTTACATGTCACTGTTCATCGCAATTGTGACGGTAGTGACCTATAAATATTTTATGATTTAAAGATTTTGCGACAATCTTGCTATAACAACGACGGTTCTGAAAGGGTATTTTTGCGTGGAATTTGTTTGGAAGAATGTCACAGAATATAATTAGATGTGGGGAAAAAAGTAAAGCGGGTGAAAAGGGTGATGGTAGATGTTATTTCCCTTGCAAAACATTTTGCCTCATACGTCCCGTAAGAATTTTAATAGCAACAACTACAAAACATTGTAGGAAATATGGGCACATTGATGGTGGATCGAATGAATATCGTCCCATGGTAATTAGCTATATATTCATTATCTGTTTTTATATTGTCAATTTTATATAAAATTATATATATGTATATATATTGTTTGAATGTTTGTTATAGTACACACTAATTTTGCATGATTGTTTGTAATTATAAAGCTAGAGCTGCCCTCTAACTTTCCGCTGAATATTGCACCAAGTAGTAGTAGAAATCATGTTGTACAAGATGAGGAACATGACCAAGCAAATGAGGATATCATGGAAGAAGATGATGGGACAAATAAAGTTAATGATCCCATGGAAGAAGATGGTGGGAAAAATCAAATGATCCAATATTTGTTTTCACAGCTAGATGAGGATGGGGACAGTGATGGTATTTATGATGAACCTCTATTAGAAAAGGAAAATAAACGACTTTATGAAGGATCAAGAGAAAATATTCTCTCCTCTACATTGTTTATAGTGAACTTAAAGGTTATGAATAATTTGTCAAACACTTGTATGACACATATCCTAAGGTATGTAATATGTTTCATCTCATATTATACATAAATGTTGATTTTTTTCTATTTGTTTTTAGTGTTAATTAATTTTTAAAATTAATGTTCTTTACATTAACTAGTTATTTGTTATGTTGTAGATTGTTAGGTGAATTTTTGTTACCATTGTCAAATATTTTACCTCGCACATATCGAGGTTTGCATGCCATTATGAAAGACATTGGAATGGATTATTAAACTATATATACATGTCCTAATTCTCATATTATATATTGTGGACAACATGCTTCAAAAACATAATGTTCACAATGTCTTATAAGTAGATATCGAACCGATCAAGTAACAAAAAGGGTGCCTCGAAAGGTTCTTTTTCATATTCCCATAATTCCACGTTTGCAGCGATTGTTCAGGTGTGAAAGCATAGCACAATTTATGGATTGCCATGCACGTAACATAAGTGGAGATAGTTTTCTTCGAATGCCTGCCGATCTTTCTGCATTTAGGGAAATTGAGGAAAAATGGGCAGATTTCAAAGATGAATCTCATAATGTTAGGCTTTCATTGGCAGCTGATGGTGTTAATCCATTCAGAGAGATTAGGTCTATTTACTCAGTGTGGCCTATTTTTGTTATCAATAATAACCTTCCTTATTGGATGTCAATAAAGAGGGAGAACATAATGTTGACAATGATTGTTCCAAGTATTTGTTTACATTAATTTTTTGAATGTAACATTAACATTTTCATTTGTTTCAATTTTTGCATAATATCTTTTGTTTATTTATTTACTTATATATACAGGATATCATTCCTATAGTAATTATGTGTAATTTCAAACAATTAGGTAAGTACCGGGTTAAATATATGAATGTACATATTGAGCCTCTTATCGACGAGATACTAAAGTTATGGGATGGCATCACAATGTATGACATATGTAAACCAATCGGGGAGAAGAGATTTGAATTCCGTGGAAGACTTTTATGGACAATTCATGATGCCCCTGGACTAACACATTTTTGTGGTATGTAGCATTCTAATATTTCTCTTCAATACTATATGCTTTTTTAATGTTATCATGGTGCATGTTTAATTTTTAAATAATCTCATCGTATAATTGACATTAATCCATTTGTTGCAGGTCTTCAAACAAAGGGTAAATTTTCATGTCCAGTTTTTGGTCCTAAGATGACGTATTGTCATTCAAAAAGTTTAGGAAAGGTGGTTTTTGATGAGTATAGGAACCTCCTCCCTAATAAACATAGGAATCATACTACTAAAAAACATCTTTTCAATGGGAAAGAAGAGACTGGTTTAAAACCATGAAAAATGGCACCTCACATATGGAGGTTGAAATATAATAGAAATCATCAAGGTAATCAATTTATTTATGTATCGTATATCATGTAATGTTTTGAATGTTTATTTTAATCATTGAATTTATTTTACCGTATTTGATAATTATTTTTGTGATTTATTTTATGCTTCATGAAGGCCACCATCATCATGAAGGTATTAATAATGGGCTTCCACAAGGAACAAAATGTTATCCCACTCAATTCATGAGGTTTCCCTACTATGAGGAGCTAAAAATAGCTCATTTGTTTGATACAATGCATATCAGGAATAATGTGACATAAACATTATGGCAAATCATAGATGGTAGGAGGGACAAAGAAAAAATTGTCAAAATTTGTACTGACATTCAAGAAGCCAATCATGCAATGTGAAGTGTGATTCAATATTCAAATAGATCAGATGGAGTACTAGACCAAAATAACCTTCTATGGTTATTAACAGAGCAACAAAGAAATTATGTAAAAGAGGTCATTCAAAGAATTAAATTTCCCACAAGTTTTTCTTCAAACATAAATAATATCTTAACAAAGAAAGGTGAATTTGGTGTGGTAAAAACACATGATTGGCATAATTTTATTAAGGTAATAATTTTGGTATACATATTTATATATATTGGCCTTATACATCTTTTAATTTTTTCATTTTTTTGTCTACTTTGGTCGAAACAAATAACGATTAATTTTTTGTTATAGTATGTTCTACCGCTATCTCTCCCAAACGACTTTGACAACAATGTCAAACAAGTTATATTTGATCTTAGAAAATACATGAGGTAAGTGGTTTTGATTTATATGAAAAATGTTTAAAATTATTGTTGTACTTAATAACACGTGTTTTACTTGTAATGCAATATATTATATTATGTTATGTTGAAACATGTTATGTTCTTGTGTCATGATATCATGTAGATGGTTGTCATTGAAATAAATCCATGAACATGATATAAAGTATTAGAAGAGAGAAATTCCTTGTCTAATGTGTGAAATGCAAAAGTATATACCTCCAACATTTTTCAATGCACAAGAACACTACCTCATACACCAAGTTGAGGAGATTGAAATTTGTGGACCTATTCACACAAGGTCAATGTGGATGGTGGAGAGGCACTTGAAATCATTGAAGGAGTTGGTTAGACAAAGAGCACGTCCTAACGATTCTATGGTGGAGGGATATATGGTATATCAATCCACGGTGTATATTAGTCAGTATCTTCCTAAATTAGCAACGCCAACTATCCATGCAATGGATCACATTTGGGATGTGAACTCCATCAACAAATTTGAATATCAGGAGCATCTGTTAGGGAAAGGTAGAATGAAAAAAATGAGAGGTAATATATTAATAATTTTGGATATTTATATTAATAATACATATAAAGTTTCATTTTTTGTGTATATGATCATACTCATTAATATAATTTATTTCATAAATTATTAATATTTATAACCTGGATATTGGATGTTATAACTAATATTTAATATTGGTGAATTATGATTTTTTGATTCAGTTGCTCAAGAGTGGGATGCATTGCAAATAATCTTGATTGGATGAATGTATGGATTTAAATATGTAAACAACATAATGGAGGTAGGTTATCATGGAAACGACTGTCTGAATTGGTTAGAGAAGCTCATCGTAACGAAGATTCCAATGTTACACAAAGGGAAATTTATTTAGAATATGGTTTGAAAGATGGACAAGTAAGAAAATTCACCCGTTTTATTCAGTTATTTTATATTATATTAATGTGACTACATGTGTACTGTATTTTTCAGATACTTTCGAAGTTATATAAATATATATGTTAATTTATTAATTGACAATGCATATTTTAAATATCTGGCATATTGTAGTTGAAACAACACAAGGCTATGTGGTGCAATGGTTGTAAATTTTGCATCAAACAATTGGATGAAACTAGGAATGGGGCCAACGTTAAAATTTTTTCAAACTATTTTTGTATGCACTGAAATTTGACATAGATAGAATAGTCGCATGCCTTAACGATATGGGAGGGTTTCTGGACTCAAATTTGATACACACACCCACTTTATTCCATCATCAATTCATCATGTATATATTTGACCCTAATTTTCTTTCAAAGTACACAAATTGGTTGACGCAAGTTTTAAGTTTTCATCAGTCTTTCTTCATTTTTATTTCAGGTTCTACATTAATGTATATACAATGTATTTGTGTCATAGTTGTGATGAAAAATCCCTCTTTTTCATTGATTTCTTAATCAACACCATAAAAATACTAGTCGAGGGAAACAATGACATGCGAATGGGGCCAACGTTGAAATGTTTTCAAGTTGTTTCTGTATGCATTGAAATTTGAGATGGATACACTATTCACATGCCTTAATGATATGGGAGGGTTTTTGGACTCAAATTTGACTCACACACCAACTTTATTCCATCATCACATCATCATGTAAACCATAAACCATATTTTTCATATGTTCTTGTAGATATGTTAATGATTCCAAATTTCATATTTGTATTTGACTCAAGGTACAACTAGCTTGCAAAGTATCAAATTTCAATTTCAATTTCATAAACCAAATATTAAATGAATCCGAGCATCATTTGATATTGTCGCAAGAAAGACGAATGTAAATAATCTTGCGACGAATTAGCTATACTATCGACGAATAAATTTCGCCGATAGTATAGCTAGTTTGTCGCAAGAATGTGTCTTTGAATGGTGTTACATGGTTTGCAAGGAGTGTAGGGATTATATGGTGCAATGCATTGTAGTCTATAAGAACAATCTCTATGCCAAACCTCAAAATGGATAGTACCATATCTCGTTCATAAGACAAATATTCTTTGTATGTTTCCTTTGTGGTGGCTCAAGTCCTCAGTAGACATGATGCATGACAATGAAATGTAACAATTTGACTATTGAATGATAGTGTTATGTCACCCATGGTTAAGGAAAGAAAATAAGTTTCTTAGGTCCCATTTGAATCTTCTTATAATTGAGATTCGTTACATAGTCCTTGAAAAAAGACAAAACACTTATGTAGCGGATATTTGGTCTTTATGTGGGACATTTTATGCCATTAGTATGTTTTGTACAAAAATAATGGATCTTTGGGACTACAACATGGTCAAGGAACGAGGAACAAGAAACAAGGAACAAGGAACAATGAACAAGGAACAAGGAACAAGGAACAAGGAATGAAAATTGTACTAGGTCTAGACACCGACAACAGTGACCTGTGAATGGGGCTAACATTGAAATTTTTTCAAACTGTTTCTGTATGCACTTCTCTTTGTCATGGATAGACTATTCACATGCCTTAACAATATGGGAGGTTTTTTGGACTCAAATTTGACTCATACACCCACTTTATTCCATCATCAATTCATCATGTAAACCATAAACACTAATTTTCTTTCAAAGTACACAAATTGGTTGACGCAAATTTTAAGTTTTCATCAGTATTTCTTCATTTTTCTTTCAGGTTCTACATTAATGTATATACAATGTATCTGTGTCATAGTTGTGATGAAAAATCCCTCTTTTTCGTTGATTTCTTAATCAACACCATAAAAATACTCCCTTGCAGTACTAGATGTGAGGACGTGTGTTGTCAAACGAATTATACAAGGACCAAGGAATGGAAATTGTAGTAGGACTAGACACGGGAAATAGTGACCTGTGAATGGGGCCAATGTTGAAATTTTTTCAAATTGTTTCTGTATGCACTGAAATTTTTCATGGATAGACTATTCACATGCCTTAATGATATGGGAGGGTTTCTGGACTCAAATTTGACTCACACACCCATTTTATTCCATCATCAATTGATCATCATGTAAACCATAAACCCTAATTTTCTTTCAAAGTACATAAATTGGTTGACGCAAGTTTTAATTTTTCATCAATCTTCATTTTTCAGTCAGGTTCTACATTAATGTATATACAATGTATCTGTGTCATAGTTGTGATGAAAAATCCATCATTTTAGCTGATTTCTTAATCAAAACCATAAAAATAGTCCCTTTTAGTACTAGATGTGGGGACGTGTGTAATTTCGAACGATTTTTACAAGGAACAAGGAACAAAAATTGTACTAGGACTAGACACGGGCAACAATGACTTGTGAATGGGGCCAATGTTGAAATTTTTTCAAATTGTTTCTGTATGCACTGAAATTTGTCATGGATAGACTATTCACATGCCTTAATGATATGTGAGGGTTTCTGGAGTCAAATTTCATGCACACACCCACTTTATTATATCATCAATTGATGATCATGTAAACCATAAACCCTAATTTTCTTTCAAAGTACACAAATTGGTTGACGCAAGTTTTAAGTTTTCATCAGTCTTTCTTCATTTTTATTTTAGGTTCGACACTAATGTATATACAATGTATCTATGTCATAGTTGTGATGAAAAATCACTCTTTTTCGTTCATTTCTTAATCAACACCATAAAGATACTAGAGGCGAGCAACAATGACATGTGATTGGGGCCAATATTGAAAGTTTTTGAATCTGGTTCTATATCCATTGAAATTTGACATGGATATACTATTCACGTGTCTTAAATATATGGTAGGGTTTATGGACTCAAATTTGACTCACACACCCACTTTATTCCATCATCATATCATCATGTAACCATAAGCCCTATTTTCCATATGTCCTAGTAGACATGTTAATGATTCCCAATTTCATATTTGTATTTGACTCAAGGTACAACTAGCTTGAAAACTAAATAATTTTAATTTAGAGTTGATAAATAAAATATGAAATGAATCCAATCATCATTTTATATCGTCGCAAGAGAGACAAATGTAAATAATCTCGCGATGAATTAGCTATACTATCGACGGAAAAATTTCATCGATAGTATAGCTAATTCATCGCAAGAATGTGTCTTTGAATGGTGTTACATGGTTTTCAAGGAGTGTAGGGATTATATGGTGCAATGTAGTGTAGTCTATAAGAAAAATTTCTATGCCAAACCTCAAAATGGATAGTACCATATCTTGTTCATAAGACAAACATTCTTTGTATGTTTCCTTTGTGGTGGCTCAAGCCCTCAGTACACATGATGCATGACAATGAAATGTAAGAATTGGACTATTGAATGATATTGTTATGTCACTCATGGTTAAGGAAATAACATAAGGTTCTTAGGTCCTATTTGAATCTTCTTAGAATCGAGATTCGTTACATAGTCCTTGAAAAAAGACAAAAGACTTATGTAGCGGATATTTGGTCTTTGTGTGGGACATTTTATGACATTAGTATGTTTTGTACAAAAATAATGGATATTGGGGACTACACCATGGTGAAGGAATGAGGAAAAAGAAACAAGGAACAAGGAATGCGGAACAAGGAACAAGGAACAAGGAACAAGGAACGAAAATTGTACTAGGACTAGACACGAGCAACAGTGACCTGTGAATGGGGCCAACGTTGAAATTTTTTCAAACTATTTCTGTATGCACTGAAATGTATCACGCATAGACTATTCACATGAATTAACTATATGGGAGGGTTTTTGGACTCAAATTTGACTCACACACCCACTTTCTTCCATCATCAATTCATCATGTAAACCATAAACCCTAATTTTCTTAAAAAGTACACAAATTGTTTGACGCAAGTTTTAATTTTTCATCTGTCTTTCTTCATTTTTCTTTCAGGTTCTACATTAATGTATATACAATGTATCTGTGTCATAGTTGTGATGAAAAATCCCTCTTTTTTGTTGATTGCTTAATCAACACCATAAAAATACTCCCTTGCAGTACTAGATGCGGGGACGTGTTTAATGTCGAACAGATTTTACAAGGAACAAGGAACAAAAATTGTACTAGGACTAGACATAAGAAACAGTGACATGTGAATGGGGCCAACATTGAAAATTTTTCAAACTGTTTCTGTATGCACTGAAATTTGTCATGGATAGACTATTCACACGTCTTAACGATATGGGAGGGTTTCTGGACTCAAATTTGACTCACACACCCACTTTCTTCCATCATCAATTGATCATCATGTAAACCATAAACCCTAATTTTCTTTCAAAGTACACAAATTGGTTGATGCAAGTTTTGAGTTTTCATCAGCCTTTCTTCTTTTTTCTTTGATGTTTTACATTAATGTATATACAATGTATCCGTGTCATAGTTGTGATGAAAAATCCCTCTTTTTCACTGATTTCTTAATCAACACCATAAAAATACTCCCTTGCAGTATTATATGCGGGGACATGTGTAATTTCAAACGAATTTTACAAGGAACAAGGAATGAAAATTGTACTAGGACTAGACACGGGCAACAATGACTTGTGAATGGGGCCAACATTGAAATTTTTTCAAACTGTTTTTTGTATGGACTGAAATTTGTCATGGATAGACTAGTCACATGCCTTAGCAATATGGGAGGGTTTATGGACTCAAATTTGACTCACACACCCACTTTCTTCCATCATCATGTAAACCATAAACCCTAATTTTCTTTCAAAGTACACAAATTGGTTGACGCAAGTTTTAAGTTTTCATCAATATTTCTTCATTTTTCTTTCAGGTTCTACATTAATGTATATAAAATGTATCTGTGTCATAGTTGTGATGAAAAATCCCTCTTTTCCTTTTATTTCTTAATCAACATCATAAAAATAATAGAGGCAGGCAACAGTGACATGTGAATGGGGCCAATGTTGAAATTTTTTCAAATTGTTTCTGTATGCATTGAAATTTGACATGGATAGAATATTCGCATGACTTAATGATATGGGAGGGTTTCTGGACTCAAATTTGACTCACACACCCACTTTCTTCCATCATCATATCATCATGTAAACCATAAACCATATTTTTCATATGTTCTAGTAGATATGTTAATGATTCCAAATTTCATATTTGTATTTGACTCAAGGTACAACTAGCTTGCAAAGTATCAAATTTTAATTTCAATTTGATAAACCAAATATGAAATGAATCCAAGGATCATTTTATATTATCGCAAGAGAGATGAATGTAAATAATCTTGCGACGAAATACCTATACTATTGACAAAAGAAGTTCGTCGATAGTATAGCTAGTTCATCACAAGAATGTGTCTTTGAATGGTGTTACATGGTTTGAAAGGAGTGTATGGATTATATGGTGTAGTGTAGTGTAGTATATAATAACAATCTCTATGCCAAACATCAAAATGTATAGTACCATATATTGTTCATAAGACAAATATTCTTTGTATGTTTCCTTTGTGGTGGCTCAAGCCCTCAGTATAGATGATGCATGATAATGAATTGTAACAATTTGACTATTGAATGATAGAGTTATGTCACCCATGTTTAAAGAAAGAACATAAGGTTCTTAGGTCCTATTTTAATATTCTTAGAGCTGAGATTCATTACATATTCCTTGAAAAAAGAAAAAATACTTATGTAGCGGATATTTGGTCTTTGTGTGGGACATTTTATGCCACTAGTATGTTTTGTACAAAAATAATGGATCTTGGGGACTACATAATGGTGAAGGAATGTGGAAAAAGGAACAAGGAACGATAACAAGGAACAAGGAACAAAAATTGTACTCGGACTACAGACGGACAACAGTGACTTGTGAATGGGGCCAACATTGAAATTTTTTCAAACTCTTTCTGTATGCACTAAAATTTGACATGGATAGACTATTTGCATGAATTAACGATATGGGTGGGTTTCTGGACTCAAATTAGACTCACACACCCACTTTATTCCATCATCATTTCATCATGTAAACCATAAACCCTAATTTTCTTTCAAAGTACAAAACATGGTTGACACAAGTTTTACGTTTTCATCGGTATTCCTTCATTTTTATTTCAAGTTCTACATTGATGTATATACAATGTATCCATGTCATATATGTGATGAAAAACCCCTCTTTTTCATTGATTTCTTAATCAACACCATAAAAATATTCCCTTGCAGTACTAGATGCGGGGACATGTGTACTGTCAAATGAATTATACAAGGAACAAGGAATGGAAATTGTACTAGGACTAGACACAGGCAACAATGACCTGTGAATGGGGCCAACATTGAAATTTTTTCAAACTGTTTCTGTATGCACTGGAATTTGTCATGGATGGACTATTCGCATGCCTTAACGATATGGGAGGGTTTTTGGACTCAAATTTTACTCACACTCCCACTTTCTTCCATCATAAATTGATCAAAATGTAAACCATAAACCCTAATTTTATTTCAAAATACACAAATTGGTTGACGCAAGTTTTAAGTTCTTATCAATCTTTCTTCATTTTTCTTTTAGGTTCTACATTAATGTATATACAATGTATATGTGTCATAGTTGTGATGAAAAATTCCTCTTTTTCATTGATTTCTTAATCAACACCATAAAAATACTCCCCTGTATTATTAGAAAAGGGGACATGTGTAATGTCGAATGAATTTTACAAGGATCAAGGAATGAAAATTGTACTAGGACTAGACATGGGCAACAATGACCTGTGAGGGCCAACATTGAAATTTTTTCAAACTATTTATGGATGCACTGCAATTTGTCATGGATAGAATATTCACATGCCTTAACGATATGGGAGGGTTTTTGGACTCAAATTTGACTCACACACCCACTTTCTTCCATCATCAATTGATCATCATGTAAATCATAAACCCTAATTTTCTTTCAAAGTACACAAATTGGTTGACACAAGTTTTAAGTTTTCATCAGTATTTCTTCATTTTTCTTTTAGGTTCTACATTAATGTATATACAATGTATATGTGTCATATTTTTGATTAAAAATCCCTCTTTTTCGATGATTTCTTAATCAACACCATAAAAATACTAGAGGTGGGTAACAATGACATGTGGATGGGGCCAACGTTGAAATTTTTTCAAACTATTTTTGTATGCATTAATATTTGACATGGATAGACTATTCACATGCCTTAACCATATGGGAGGGGTTTTGGGCTCCAATTTGACTCACACACCCAGTCTATTCCATCATTATATTAGCATGTAAACCATAAACCCTATTTTTCATATGCTCTAGTAGATATGTTAATGATTCCCTATTTCATATTTGTATTTGACTCAAGGTACAAATAGCTTACAAAGTATCAAAATTTAATTTTGATTTGATAAACCAAATATGAAATTAATCCAAGCATCATTTGATATCATCACAACATAGACAAATGTAAATAATCTTGCGACGAATTAGCTATACTATCAATGAAAAAAGTTCGTTGATAGTATAGCTAATTTGTCGCAATAATGTGTATTTGGATGGTGTTACATGGTTTTCAAGGAGTGTAGGGCTTATATGGTCCAATGTAGTGTGGTCTATAAGATAAATCTCTATTCCAAACCTCAAAATGGATAGTACCATATCATGTTCATAAGAGAAATATTCTTTGTATGTTTCCTTTGTGGTGGCTCAAGCCCTCAGTACACATGATGCATGACAATGAAATGTAACAATTTGACTATTGAATGATAGTGTTATGTCACCCATGGTTAAGGAAAGAACATAAGGTTCTTATGTCCTTTTTGAATCTTCTTTGAATTGATATTCGTTACATAGTCCTTGAAAAAAAACAAAAGACTTATGTAGCATATATTTGGTCTTTGTGTGGGACATTTTATGCCATTAGTATGTTTTGTACAAAAATAATGGATCTTGGGGACTACACCATGGTCAAGGAGCGAGGAACAAGGAACAAGGAACAAGGAACAAGGAATAAGGAATAAGGAACAAGGAACAAGGAATGAGGAACAAGGAACAAGGAACAGAAATTGTACTAGGACTAGACATGGGCAACAATGACCTGTGAATGGGGCCAACGTTGAAATTTTTTCAAGCTATTTTTGTATGCACTGAAATTTGACATGGATAGATTATTCACATGACTTATCAATATGGGAGGGTTTCTAGACTCAAATTTGACTCAAACACCCACTTTCTTCCATCATCAATTCATCATGTAAACCATCAACCCTAATTTTCTTTCATGGTACAAAAATTGGTTGACGCAAGTTTTAAGTTTTCATCAATATTTCTTCATTTTTCTTTCAGGTTCTACATTAATGTTTATACAATGTATCCATGTCATAGATGTGATAAAAAATCCCTATTTTTCGTTGATTGCTTAATCAACACCATAAAAATACTCCCTTGCAGTACTAGATGTGGGGACATGTGTACTATCGAACGAATTATACAAGGAATAAGGAATGAAAATTGTACTAGGACTAGACACGGGCAACAATGACCTGTGAATGGGGTGAGTGTTGAAATTTTTTTAAACTGTTTCTGTATGCACTAGAATTTGTCATGGACAGACTATTCGCATGCCTTAACGATATGGGAGGGTTTCTGGACTCAAATTTGACTCACACACCCACTTTCTTCCATCATCAATTGATCATCATGTAAACCATTAAACCTAATTTTATTTCAAAGTACACAAATTGGTTGACACAAGTTTTAATTTTTCATTTGTCTTTCTTCATTTTTCTTTGAGGTTCTACATTAATGTATATACAATGTATTTGTGTCATAGTTGTGATGAAAAATCCCTCTTTTTCGCTGATTGTCTAATCAACACCATAAAAATACTCCCTTGCAGTACTAGATGCAGGGACGTGTGTAATGTTGAACGAATTTACAAGGAACAAGGAACGAAAATTGTACTAGGACTAGACATGGGCAAGAATGACCTGTGAATGGAGCCAACGATGAAATTTTTTTAAATTGTTTTTGTATGCATTGAAATTTTTCATGGATAGAATATTCACATGAATTAACGATATGGGAGGATTTATGGACCCAAATTTGACTCACAGACCCACTTTCTTCCATTATCAATTGATCATCATGTAAACCATAAACCCTAATTTTCTTTCAAAGTACACAAATTGGTTGATGCAAGTTTTAAGTTTTCATCAGTCTTTCTTCATTTTTCTTTCAGGTTCTACATTAATGTATACACAATGTATCTATGTCATAGTTGTGATGAAAAATCCCTCTTTTTTGGTGATTTCTTAATCAACACCATAAAAATACTAGAGGTGGGCAACAGTGACATGTGCATGGGGCCAATATTGAAATTTTCTCAAACTATTTCTGTATGCATTGAAATTTGACATGGATAGACTATTCACATGTCTTAACAATATGGGATAGTTTCTAGAGTCAAATTTGACTTACACACCTACTTTCTTCCATCATCATATCATTATGTAAACCATAAAACCTATTTTTCATATGTTCTAGTAGATATGTTAATGATTCCGAATTCCATATATGTATTTGACTCAAGGTACAACTAGCTTGCAAAGTATCAAATTTTAATTTCGAGTTGATAAACCAAATATGAAATGAATCCAAGCATCATTTGATATCGTTGCAATAGAAACGAATGTAAATAATCTTGCGACGAAATAGCTATACTATCGACGAAAAACGTTTGTCAATAGTATAGCTAATTCGTCACAAGAATGTGTCTTTGAATGGTGTTACATGTTTTGGAAGGAGTGTAGGGATTATATTTTGAAATGTAGTGTAGTCTATAAGAACATTCTCTATGCCAAACCTAAAAATGGACAGTAACATATCTTGTTCATAAGACAAATATTCTTTGTATGTTTCCTTTGTGGTGGCTCAAGTCCTCAGTACACATGATGCATGACAATGAAATGTAAGAATTTGACTATTGAATTATAATGTTATGTCACCCATGGTTAAGGAAATAACATAAGGTTCTTAGGTCCTATTTGAATCTTCTTAGAATTGAGATTCGTTACATAGTCCTTGAAAAAAGACAAAAGACTTATGTAGCAGATATTTGGTCTTTGTGTGGAAGATTTTATGCCATTAGTATGTTTTGTACAAAAATAATGGATCTTGGGGATTACACCATGGTCAAGGAACAAGGAAAAAGGAACAAGGAACAATGAACAAGGAACGAGGAAAGAGGAACAAGGAAAAAGGAACAAGGAACAAGGAATGAAAATTGTACTAGGACTAGACACGGGCAATAGTGACCTGTGAATGGGGCCAACGTTGAAATTTTCTCAAACTGTTTCTGTATGCACTGAAATTTGTCATGGATAGACTATTCACATGCCTTAACGATATAGGAGGGTTTGTGAATTAAAATATGACTCACACACCCACTTTATTCCTTCATCAATTCATCATGCAAACCATAAACCCTAATTTTCTTTCAAAATACACAAATTGGTTGATTCAAGTTTTAAGTTTTCATCAGTCTTTCTTCATTTTTCTTTCAGTTTCTACATGAATGTATATACAATCTATCCGTGTCATAGTTGTGATGAAAAATCCCTCTTTTTCATTGATTGCCTAATCAACACCATAAAAATACTCCCTTGTAGTACTAGATGCAGGGATGCGTGCAATATCAAACGAATTTACAAGGAACAAAGAATGAAAATTGTACTAGGACTAGACACATGAAATAGTGACATGTGAATGGGGCCAACCTTCAAATTTTTTCAAACTATTTCTATATGCACTAAAATTTGTCATGGATAGACTATTCACACGTATTAACGATATGGGAGGGTTTCTAGACTCAAATTTGACTCACACACCCACTTTCTTCCATCATCAATTGATCATCATGTAAACCATAAACCTTGATTTTCTTTCAAAGTACACAAATTGGTTGACGCAAGTTTTAAGTTTTCATCAGTCTTTCTTCATTTTTCTTTCAGGTTCTACAGTAATGTATATACAATGTATCTGTGTCATAGTTGTGATGAAAAATCCATCTTTTTCACCGATTTCTTAATAAACACCATAAAAATACTCCCTTGCAGTACTAGATGCCGGGACATGTGTAATTTCGAACGAATTTTACAAGGAACAAGGAATGGAAATTGTACTAGGACTAGACACGGACAACAGTGACCTGTGAATGGGGCCAATGTTGAAATTTCTTCAAACTGTTTCTGTATGCACTGAAATTTGTCATGGATAGACTCTTCACATGCCTTAAAAATATGAGAGGTTTTCTGGACTCAAATTTGACTCACACACCCACTTTCTTCCATCATCAATTGATCATCATGTAAACCATAAACCCTAATTTTCTTTCAAAGTACACAAATTGGTTGACACAAGTTTTAAGTTTTTATCAGTCTTTCTTCATTTTTCTTTCAGGTTCTACATTAATGTATATACAATGTATCTGTGTCATAGTTGTGATGAAAAATCCCTCTTTTTCATTGATTTCTTAATCAACACCATAAAAATGCTAGAGGCGGGAAACAATGACATGTGAATGGGGCCAACGTTGAAATTTTTTCAAACTGTTTCTGTATGCATTGAAATTTGACATGGATAGACTATTTTCATGCCTTAATGATATGGGAGGGTTTCTGGACTCAAATTTGTCTCACACACCCACTTTGTTCCATCATCATATCATCATGTGAACCATAAACCTTATTTTTTGTATGTTCTACTAGATATGTTAATGATTCCCAATTTCATATTTGTATTTGACTCAAGGTACAACTAGCTTGCAAATTATCAAATTTTAATTTCGAGCTGATAAACCAAATATGAAATGAATCCAAGCATCATTTGATATCATCGCAAGAGAGACAAATTTAAGTAATCTTATGATGAATTAGCTATATTATCGACAAAAAAAGTTCATCGATAGTATAGCTAATTCATCGTAAGAATGTGTCTTTGAATGGTGTTACATGGTTTACAAGGAGTGTAGGGCTTATATGGTGCAATGTAGTGTATTATATTAGAACAATCTCTATGACAAACCTCAAAATGGATAGTACCATATCTTGTTCATAAGAAAAATATTCTTTGTATGTTTCCTTTGTGGCGGCTCAAGCCATCACACATGATGCATGGAAATGAAATGTAACAATTTGACTATTGAATGATAGTGTTATGTCACCCATGGTTAAGGAAAGAACATACGTTTCTTAGGTCCTATTTGATTCTTATTAGAATTGAGATCCATTACATAGTCCTTGAAAAAAGACAAAAGACTTATGTAGCGGATATTTGGTCTTTATCTGGGACATTTTATGCCATTAGTATGTTTTGTACAAATATAATGGATCTTGGGGACTACACCATGGTCAAGGAACAAGGAAAAAGGAACAAGGAACAAGAAACAAGGAACAAGGAACAAAAAATGTACTAGGACTAGACACGGGCAACAGTGACCTGTGAATGGGGCCAACGTTGAAATTTTTTCAAACTATTTCTGTATGCACTAAATTTTTTCATGGATAGACTATTTGCATGCCTTAATTATATGGTAGGGTTTGTGGACTCAAATTTGACTCACACACCCACTTTCTTCCATCATCAATTCATCATGTAAACCATAAACCCTAATTTTCTTTCAAAATACACAAATTGGTTGATTCAAGTTTTAAGTTTTCATCAGTCTTTCTTCATTTTTCTTTTAGGTTCTACATGAATGTATATACAATCTATCCATGTCATAGTTGTGATGAAAAATCCATCTTTTTCGCTGATTGCTTAATCAACACCGTAAAAATACTCCCTTGTAGTACTAGATGTGGGGCGTGTGTAATGTTCAACGAATTTACAAGGAACAAGGAACAAGGAACAAGGAACAAGTAACAAGGAACAAAAATTGTACTAGGACTAGACACATGAAACAATGATATGTGAATGGGGCCAACATTGAAATTTTTTCAAAATGTTTCTGTATGCACTGAAATTTGTCATGGATAGACTATTCACACATCTTAATGATATGGGAGGGTTTCTAGACTCAAATTTGACTCACACACCCACTTTCTTCCATCATCAATTGATCATCATGTAAACCATAAACCCTAATTTTCTTTCAAAGTACACAAATTGGTTGACGCAAGTTTTAAGTTTTCATCAGTCTTTCTTCATTTTTCTTTCAGGTTCTACAATAATGTATATACAATGTATCTGTGTCATAGTTGTGATGAAAAATCCCTCTTTTTCACCGATTTCTTAACAAACATCATAAAAATACTCCCTTCCAGTACTAGATGCAGGGACATGTGTAATTTCAAATGAACTTTACAAGGAACAAGGAATGGAAATTGTACTAGGACTAGACACGAGCAACAATGACCTGTGAATGGGGCCAACTTTGAAATTTTTTCAAATTGTTTCTGTATGCACTGAAATTTGTCATGGATAGACTATTCGCATGCCCTAAAAATATGGGAGGGTTTCTGGACTCAAATTTGACTCACATGCCCACTTTCTTCCATCATCAATTGATCATCATGTAAACCATAAACCCTACTTTTCTTTCAAAGTACACAAATTGGTTGACACAAGTTTTAAGTTTTTATCAGTATTTCTTCATTTTTCTTTCAGGTTCTACATGAATGTATATACAATGTATCCGTGTCATAGTTGTGATGAAAAATCCCTCTTTTTCGTTGATTTCTTAATCAACACCATAAAAATACTAGAGGCGGGAAACAATGACATATGAATGGGGCCAACGTTGAAGTTTTTTCAAATTGTTTCTGTATGCATTGAAATTTGACATGGATAGACTATTTGCATGCCTTAATGATATGAGAGGGTTTCTGGACTCAAATTTGACTCACACACCCACTTTCTTCCATCATCATATCATCATGTAAACCATAAACCTTATTTTTCATATGTTATACTAGATATGTTAATGATTCCCAATTTCATATTTGTATTTGACTTAAGGTACAAATAGCTTGCAAAGTATCAAATTTTAATTTCGAGCTGATAAACCAAATATGAAATGAATCCAAGCATCATTTGATATCATCGCAAGAGAGACAAATGTAAATAATCTTGCGACGAATTAGCTATATTATTGACGAAAAAAGTTCGTCGATAGTATAGCTAATTCATCACAAGAATGTGTATTTGAATGGTGTTACATGGTTTACAAGGAGTGTAGGGCTTATATGGTGCAATGTAGTGTATTATATAAGAAAAATCTCTATGCCAAACCTCAAAATAGATAGTACCATATCTTGTTCATAAGAAAAATATTCTTTGTATGTTTCCTTTGTGTTGGCTCAAGCCCTCACACATGATGCATGGCAATGAATTGTAACAATTTGACTATTGAATGATAGTGTTATGTCACCCATTGTTAAGGAAAGAACATATGTTTCTTAGGTCCTATTTGAATCTTCTTAGAATTGAGATCCGTTACATAGTCCTTGAAAAAAGACAAAAGATTTATGTAGCAGATATTTGGTCTTTCTGTGCGACATTTTATGCCATTAGTATGTTTTGTACAAAAATAATGGATCTTGGGGACTACGCTATGGTCAAGGGACAAAAACAATTAGGACCTTAGGACCAAAACAAAGCTTTTGAAGTTTAAGGGACATGAGATAGGTCTCAAACAAACATGTAGAATCTTTGTAAGGTACAATTTTCCTTTGAGTGGGATATGGATGCCATAAGAATTTTTTCAAACCACATATGGTTGAAGTCAAGGCTTATAACATCATTGAGGGAGGAAAACAAGGGCTTTATGTTGTAAAAAAACATTTATTTTACTTAATGACCAAGAAGAAGGGCTCCAATTCAGAATGTGGGAACCATTAATATATTTTTCATATCAAAATAAGAATGGATCTCCTAACCTATACCATGGACAAGGGAGGAAAACAAAGGCCTTAGGCCCTACACAAATTTCTCAGGATAAATGGCCATTTAAAAGGCCTGAAAACACCACACTAATCCTCTCTTCAGAATTTGTGGCCATTGGGTGGGATATGGACACCACTCACAAGTTTTTTGCACCATGTAAGGCACATGTGATCTTGTCCATGGTTAGGGAGTAAGATAGGCCCTATTTGAATGTTGTAATTATTAGAATTCATGTTGTAGTCCTCAAATAACCACACAAGACTTGTGTAGGGGATATTTATCCTATGTGGGGAATATTTGGAACCATTAATATGTCTTATACAATAAGAATGGGTCTTTGGGCCTTAGGCCATAAATGAATCTTTCTTGTGATAAATGGCCATGGAAAATTTCTTTGACTAGGAATATGGACAAAATTAGTATGTTTTGAACAATAAGACTGGGTATTAGAATTACCTCCACCATGGACAGGGAGGAAAACAATATATTTAGGTCCTAGAGAAATATTATTAGGGTATTTACCATGGCCATGGAATGAACATAAGGTGATTATTCGTTGTTTAAATATTCTCAGGAGAGAGCTTCGTGATGTAGTCATCAAAAAACTAGACAAGACCTATGCAAAGGATCTTTCACCTTTGTGAGATATCTTTAACATCATTGATATGTTTTTTTAAAGAGTAAGAATGGATCTTACAAACTATACCATGTTGAAGGGAGGAAAACAAGGAACTTGGGGTCCAAAATGAATCTTTTTGAGTTTAAGGGCCATGCACTAGGCCTTGAACAACCATGTATATCCTTTCTAAACAATCTTTAGCCTTGTTCGCACCACATATGGGATTAAAGGCATATACCATCATTGAGGGATGAAAACAAGTGCCTTGGGCCCTAAACAAATCTTTCATGTGTTTAATGGCCATGAACAAGGCCTCCAACTAGGAATATGGGCACCATTAGTATGGTTTTAACAATAAAATTGGGTCATAATAATTCTACCATGACTAGAGAGGAAAAAATGGCCCTAGGTCCTAACATATTTTCTTTGTCTCATTGGACATTAACAAGGCATCAAACCACCACATCTATCCTATTTAATAGACTATGGTGCTTTGGTGGGATATGGGTGTCATTCACAATTCAAGGGCCATGAACTAGGCCTCAAATAACCATGTAGATCTTATTTAAGAGATATTTGACCTTCTGGTGGGATATGGGTGTCATTAGGAATTTTTTTTCACCATATATGTAATTCAAGGTTTATATCATCACTAATTAGGGAGGTTGTCCACTTGAAGTGGCTTCATTTTCATAAACGCTTTATCATTATCAAGGAATGGAGCTACTTATTTCCATTCTTATGTTATTTGTGGACTTTGGTTCATAAAAACAAGGGTGTACTCCACTATCCCCTCTTCTATTCTTATTGGTATCCAAAGGACTAAGAAGGATCATTAAATCATACAACAAAATGGGAAAATAAAAGAACTAAAATTAGGTAGGAATATTTTTCTTTACCATGTATTGTTTGTAGATGTTGTCCTCTTATAATTTGGAGTTGGTTCTATTAAGAAAACTTATTGTACTAAAGAATCACTTTTTCTTTATTGAATCTATAGGTAAGGAAGTAAACATGCATATATATTATGTTTCTTTTAATGGTTTGACTCATAGACATAAAATAGAGGTGGTCTAAATTTTACCTTTTCAAGTATTATATTTTAGCTAAGGGTTCAAATACTTGGGCTTCACACTGGCATTAGCATTTGAATCTTTCCTTGTTTATTAGCATTTCTTAGCATACATTCCAATTGGTATAATAGAGGAAATAAGAGGAAAATATTTCAGTTTTTCTAGAAGGGAAGCAAGGAAATGAGGATTCCCTTCGTAAAATGGATAAGAATTGCAAAACCAAAATCCCTTGGAGTTTAGGAATTAAAAAAAAAATCACTTTGAAACAACCTTGGTATCAAACAACCTTGGCATCCATATCCCACTAGAAGGTCAAATATCTCTTAAATATGTTCTTTCCCTGACTATGGACAAGACCTAAGTTCCATACATGGTGTGAAAAAATTGTGAATGGCACCCATATCCCACTCAAGCACCATATAAGTATATTAAATAGGATAGATGTGGTGGATTGAGTCCTTCTTAATGGCCAATGAGCTAAAGAAAATATGTTTAGTACCTAAGACCCTCGTTTTCCTCTCTAGTCATAGTACACACCTTGAGACCTATTATTATTATGAAAACGTACGAATGGTTCCAAAGATACCCCACGCCATAGATCTTGTGTGGTTGTTTAAGGACAATATCACAAATTTTGGTCCTGAGAAGATTCAAATAGGGCATAAGCACCTTATGTTGTTTTCTATACATTATGCCCAAAACTTGTGAATGGTGACCATGATATCCCACCCAAATTCCACATATCCCTTAGAAATAGGCGATATATCCATATATCCATTATGAAAATTCTTAAATTCAAGGGCCATGAAATAGGTCTCAAATAACCATGTAGATATTATTTCAGATATATTTGACCTTCTAGTGGGATATGGGTGCCATTAGGAATTTTTTTGCACCATATATGTAATTCAAGGTTTATATCATCACCAAGGGAAGAAAATCAGGGCCTTCTTCCCTAAATGAAGGTTTTTTATGCTTAATGGCCAAGCTTGTTAAACACATTCAATTTTTTAAGAAATAGAAATATTAAATTCTTAAATTTAAGTGGTATATGTTTGGTAAACAATATTTCAAATTTCATAAATTAATTAGTTTATATCCTTCTTAAATTCCAAATTTCATAAAGGCGAAGATGACTCCCTCACACTGACATGCAAAACTCCCTCACCTAGACATGTTTCAAACTGAAATCTTTATCACTAAAAACTTCTTGTAAGGGCATATGACTTATTTTCCTTATTTGGGCATGGTAAAGGCCTCTAAACACATCCATTTTGCACAAAACCACCTAATGGCACCTGGAATACCAACCTAAGGTAAACTAACCCACAAAGAGGGCATGTGCCATGGTTGGAGGCCTTGTTCACAACGCTTGATGCCTAGAAGGTTAATTTTCCATCATAAGGATATTGTTTCCCTATTATGATCATGGTCAATGCCTTGAGATTTGTCTTTGGTGAGGAAAATATATTAATGGAAACCATATCCACCTCCCAGGAAAAGGACTCCCTAGTGAGGGTTCATGTCATAATTCTGGGTGTTGTTCCTTATCCAACGCTAATGCCAAGGACCCCCTAGAGAGGGATTGTGTTGTGGTTTCTAGGTGTTTTTCATGATGATTGAGCCTAAGAAGTGAAATTTAGGGCCCTCATATCCCACTCAAGTTATACAAAACCCTAACCATGTACCCAATAACTATGCCATGTGTGAAATCGAGACATGTTCTTTTTTAGGCCCTTTGTTGTGGTTTAATAATGGCCCCCATATCCCTCTAGTAGGCCAAATATACCATATGAAGGTCTTGTGTCATGGTTCAAGGATGATTTCAATGATATAACTTGAGACTCTTCATGGTTTTTCTTTTTGGTTCTTGACTCGAGACTCTTCATTTAGGACATAAGGCCATTATTTCTCTCCCTTGACATTGGTTAGACCTTAATAATAATGATTGGTTCATAAATAACCTAGTAATGGATCCCATATCCCATTTGGACATTAATGATACCCTATAAAGGTAATATGCAGTGGTTTGAGGACTCATCCTTTGTGCTTGAGCTTTCTAATTAAGTTTTAGGGCTGAAGGCTCTTGTTTTCCCCCTTTAACTATGATTAATGACCCAAGACCCATCCATGATGCCTATTACCTTGTAATGATTCCCATGTGTTGAATACTTGAGACCCATCTACTTCACACTAAATAGTTGGTCCATAGAACTATATTCTATGTCCTAAAAAGTTAGGTTTTTGGCCCCCACACCATGACCTAGAAGAAGTTTATAGTGCATTAGAAGCCATTGATTTTAGACCTAAAAGCATGGATTGGTCCAAGAGACCCACTATTGGTGTGGAAATCCTTTTAATAAGGAAAACATCCCATTCTTGGACCAAATATTCCATATAAAGGGTGTTCTAATAATTTTAATGTCAATTTTTGAACCATTGTAATAACAACATGTGCATATATTATATTTTTGTTGATGAAGACAAAATAAGCATGAATTAGCACAATGTCATTAATATCTCTGAAAATATGTTATATCTACACTTCAATAATACACTTCTCATGCTAGCATAATCAAATTTTAGCGTGAGCGAGTTGGAGACCAAAAATCAATAAAAGAATTATTTCATATTCAAGCCGCCACGCGTGGAGATGACCATATTCTTGCAGGATCAGGTTTGGAGGGGCCAGTGGATCCCTGTGAGGTATTTTCTCATCATTTGAGTTTTGGTTGTGGCTGTTTTTCTCAGTCTTGGTTTGGGTTTGGACGAGGCTCCCTGTTGCTGCGAGTTTTCTCTGTGAGGTTTGGAAGAGGCTCCTTGTTGCCATGGGTTTGCTTTGTGAGGTTTGGACAGTCCAATCGAACAAGGAGGCAAGGATGACCTACACCACAAAACAATCAAAAGAGGAGACCTGAAGACCCTTAGACAAAAAAGATGCTTAGGGGATCACCAAAAATGGTGGAAAAATTGGTATGTAATTCCTTCCAGAAGTATAAATCGATTGTAGACTCCCAATGGCCAGATTTGAATTGGGTTTTATTGTTTTTATGCATAGCATAGGACAATTGAATGTTGAGATCTTACACTGTGATGTTCTTAGCTAGTAGTTACAAGTACCAGGACTTACTCATCCCTCAAGAAGGAATTTAAAAATGATAACATATAAACCCATAACATACAACCGACTACCCCATGTAAGACATGCAATAAACTCATGCCCTAAATGCAATAACTTGAAGAGAGAGTTCTTCAAGTTACCAATAGAATAATCGTTCCTCTTACCAATGAGGTCACCATATATAATCCAAATCCAAGATTCTATCTCTCCACATGGCACTTACCTAACACAATATATTTCATATCAACAAGACACTTCTATGAAACAAAATGTATGTTCTCAACTTAACACTTTTCCTTCTTAACCCAAATATGAGTCTAAATTAGATACATTTGGAGTATTTCCCCAACCCAATAGTGGGAGGATGTGCCTCTTGATCCCATCAAGACTTCATCCCATTTGATAGGTAGTATTAACATGTCCTCTAAAAAATTATATAATGAGCCCTTTCTAGCACACTTTGACTACAATGGGTGGTATCCATTTAGTTACCAATATTACATCAATGCCTCCTCCTCCTCACACAATCCCTCAATTACCAAGTGACATTCTTCCTTGTATTTTTCCCATGTTGGAACCTCTTCCTTTACAATAGATCCTTCCTCCTTCCACTCCACCTTCACCAATGGAATCTACCCCTTCTTTCTCTTTTTCATCCAAGATCTATTAGGATGGAATTCTTATCCTTATTCATATGGAAATTTATTCTACTACCTATCCATTTGATGGTTATTTATGGGTAGTCTTACCCATCTCTTTATCCTCCATTATCACCTTGATATTCTTAGGGTAACACCTACTCTCCTTGTTTTCTCCCCCCCTTCCATTTTTCTATTCCCCTAATCATAGCCTATCATACCTTTATTATCCTATCATTTCTATTCCTCTCTTCCTTGTCTTATCTTTTCTCTTATTGACCACCTATTTCCTCGATCCATTCATCTTTGATTTTCTCCCTTTAGTTCATTGTCTTAATTAGGGATGGATTCAATATGGCATTCCTTAGTTGAGACTAGTCACCACTCCCTTGCTATCTTCGCTAAGAGGTTATATTTTGCGGTTGCATCCTATAGCCTATAGCTATAAGGTCACCTTCATTTCCATGAAATTTCCTTCCTCTCAACAGTCTCCTTCTACCTTCAATGGTGCTTAATTAACGTTGTTTCCTTATGTTTATTTTCCATCCCCATGCTAACATTTTCACCTCATGCCTTCGACAATTCCTTTCTAGAATCAGTGACACATACCCTCACTAATGTCACCTTATGGATAATTTGTACATCATGATGACCATATCTAGATCTAGTTGAATACCAATGAACATGTAATATGACTATTTTTCATTATTTTTGAACCATCAACATAGGATTATCAATGGTTAGCTATCAACATGTTCAAAGCACTTTTCTAGTGGGATTTGTTTATTATAATAGTTTTGGTCCCTCATCAAGGAAACACCCATTCATCACATATTTCAACCATAAGTTATGGTTTCATATTGTAATTAACATGATTATCATCATGAACATAGGTATGCTTGCATAATTGATAAGATTATAGAACATGTTCATATCAAAATTTTTGTTATGTAGGAGATATTATATCTCTCTCCAAGGTTCAGTTACCTTCAACAAGGTTCCCAATACCTACAATATATTGACTCTATTTTTCATAGTTAAAAAAACCCCTTTATGAATGAACATGATAAGATATTGGTCAACAAGGCGAAGCCCCATGATCCTTATAAGTATTCAAGATGTGTATGGTGGTCTCTATAATCATAAAAGTTTACTATGTTAGAAATGATGACATTTGATTCAATGTTGTATAGGTGTACTAAGTGAACTATGACATTTGCATGGTATTTTTAAAATTTTGTTCATTTTGCTTCCACTTATCCGGATAATTATCTCATAATTTTTGTCATTATAAGTACTGCACACATAGTAATCTATCAAGAAATTATTTATTTTCTTAAAAAATCTTGCTCCTTCCCATAGCTATCCATCAAAGTTGAAATTCTTGCATTTCATTTTCCTCTTCCATGGTTTAAAGAGTCGAGTCAAAATGCCATCAGTTTCACGACCACTCCTTTGAGTAACAACAACCTAAAATCAAGCGCTAATTAAAATTTATCTAGCAACTTTTCTAGGGCTCTTCAAACCCATATTAGATTAGGTGTAGAGATTTGGAATAGGATTGTGAGAATAAATTTCCAAAGTTGCTAAACAAACATAAAGCCTTGAGTTAGGGAGTGAAATACAGTTGCTATATCACTGACTTTGGGAAGCCCTTCTAACATAAGGGTCAATCAGGACGTCACATTGGGGCCCTCAGAGTAATAAACCCTGCTTTGTTGGTCTTGGTGTCAACTTTCAACTGTCCCCCTCTGCTTTGGCATAATAGGCGGTACCATAGAGGAAATAATCTTTTAGACTTTCTACACAAGGTGAAAACATAGGGAAGGTGGTGTTGTACCTGGGATCGATGTTGGCTAGACTCACTCAGACTCCTTGGAGGGTTTCCCACCGCTCGGTGAGGTAACTTGCACTAGGGAGTTAGTTTGTTAATCATGTTGTCAACATAACTTTCCCACCTGTCGAAACTTAGCCCCTTCGTGCATCAATTCTGCAATGTTGGATTCCATCACCAACTAGCACTTCTTTGTGAGAAGGTTTGTTTGCATGCTTGACTCCTAAATTAATTAGCATGTGTTGTTTTTTCTCCTTAGTTTACCTTAAGATTGAGTTTGTGTCTAATGTCATTAGTTCCAGCTTAATTCCTCACTTGATCAATACAAAATATGGATACCATTAAAATAAAAGGGAATAAAGAGGTAACAAATAGCTCATACCTAACTTACGTCTTATAATTCTCCAAAATTGTTCTTTATAACACTTAGTGAAAAAAATACCAAATGGAATGGTTTACACAAGGTCAATGGATAATGTGATTGTAGAATTCAAAATATTATTATAAACCCACATCTCACATATTTGTACATGCACCATAGATTCACAATCTTTCATGCAGAGGTCTGAGAGAAATGCCTCCATGCAAAATTGTCCACATTAGAATTGTCCATGTCCTTGATGGAAATATATAAAATTAACTTGAATATATTTTAGTCCTTGTCCTACTTAAAAAGGATGATCCCATTCTAGAAGTGGTCAAAGACTACTTTTATCCCCCCTCTATCTGGTAAATGCTACTATTTATACTAGCCTTCCCCTACAATAGGGAGTGTTGTGTCCCTTTTCTCAAAAATAAGTGAGGTTCCTCTTCTTTCTCCCAACATTCTCCCAGCCTCTTAGACAAGAATACATGTGGCCTCAAAACTAATGTTTAAGGAGACTAGAATACAATCATTAACATGTTCAACATTCCACCATCTTGCATCCATGGTATATGACCACGTACTCATCCAAGTATGGGAGGTGAAGGTGGGAATATACAACCATTCGGTTTGCCTTCAAGGTGTTGAGCTAGAGTTCTCTCAAGGCCTTGATATATTGTGAGGTCCTCACATTCAACTCACTAAACCTCCCTCTTAGCTTGAAACTCACCTCTCTTCCAAGAAAGAGGGAAGACCTTCCTCTTAGATCAATAGTTGTTTACCTTAATCTAACCCTCTCCCAGCCTCTTCAACATATCCCCCTTTTGAGGGAACACATATCTTTCCTTGTTTCTTTCAAGTGGTTTCTCCACTCACTATCCATGGCCCAATTGAACCTTGGGTCTCCCCATCAACCATGTCGTTATCCCTTAGATCCATGAGTACTCTTGGTAAATCTATATTGATGGTTCCTCAAACTTTACCTTGAACTTCTATCCTACTCCAAACCTTAGCCAAGGAATGTAGTTGTATTGTAAATACACCACATAAAAAGTTCACCACCCAAATATAGTTGTATTGTAAATACATCCTCCCACTTTCCCCTTATAATATGAAACCATTCACTAAGATTAATCCAATTTTTATCTTCACAAAATGTGGTGTTGCCATTAATTCTTAAGCAACAAATACTTGAAATATAGGTTCAAATAACAATTGGCGTAGCTTACTCTCCAATGCACATATGAAGTTGAAATTGTATGTGGAGATTCCTCATTCAATATTCTTCAAAACCCATTTTGCAACACGTGAATATGAGGTATTGCTAAAATTTCCTTGAGCAAAAGCTTCTCCAATATGAATTTGTACCCTAGAATGCATATCTTTATTTGTCTCTAGGATTAGTAGGTGCATGGATTCTGACAATACAGAGTTACTGACCATTTGTTGGGACGTGGGTAATAGTTTAATGTATTTAATTGTCTGCCATAAAACTTATTTGGTTGACATTTCCAATGTCTTTCCACATTACAAGCACTCCACTAGATACTGCCTTATGACATGATATAATAAAAGAGGCTCCCTTTCAAATCATATTTACAACCCCAATCTACATTACTATGTTGACTAAGAACTAGATGACATTAAACTAACACAAATATTTGAGACTTCCAAGCCCTTATTAGCCTATTTAACTCAATTGATTATACAAGCAGAAGGAAGTTACCTGTAGGGAGGAGTTGTGTGCCCCCACCACCTTTTGGGAATTAGAAACATAGTAGACCACATTCACACCTTCAAAAACAAGGGGGAAATCCATGTCGTCATTAAGTGTTTCTATATGTCCTGCTTGCAAACTTGGACCTACATGCTGATTGTAGTCTTGCTTTATAGAAACTAATTTTTGCTTCTTGTAGGCCTCAATTTTGAGTAGTTCTCCTGAGATATTGTTAGCGTTCTCCCTCCTTGGATCATTTTCACTGCAAACTCTGTTGTACCTTGAATGTTTCCATAAGACACTATAACACTGAACACAATGCTTCAATTGTTACCATACCACTCATTAGTGGGTGACTCTCCCATACCCATATTCTCAACTAAGTTATGCAAGTCAAGTGTTGCAACCCAAAACACTTCCACTAAGGTGTTCCTTGTTTTGGTGTTATTTCTAGTGACTCACTTGCTACCTACAACCTTATCATGTCGCTGACCTATCCAACCTATAAATTCACACTCTTCCATCTTTGACTACAATGTATTCTCAATTAATCTTTATCATCCCTTTTCTCCACCAAGACAATGCCACTTTTTTCATCACAACTTACGACAAATCACTATTCAACATATGCACAACTCGTTTCTCTCTAGTGATCACCTCATCCATATTGCAATGCAGCTTGTAATGTGTGTGGCTACACCATGTCAAGTTCCTAAGTCACAATTGACTCATCCCATTTGCCTTCACCTTGATCAATATAGTACACGTGGAAAGTGCATTTATTATTTATGGGAAAACAAAAATCCTTACATCGTCCCCCACTTATGTTCAATGTTTCCCCAACAACATCTTCATAAATTCTACATGTCTTTGTCAACTAACTACTATACTACACAAAATCACCATCCATTTTCAACTAAACTCACTTTAATTTCTTCACAGTTCCATGCACACTTGTACTTACCTTCAAATCCAATTTCCCATGCCTTAGTACACCTTTGTCTTCATTCCTTCAAACAAGCTAGGTAGCTAGTCCAATTCTACATTGAAAACCATGAAAGTACATCATCATGTGTTGTAGAATCAAAGACTACTACTCAGATTATCTAATGCAATTCTTTGTATGTGATTATCTCTTTAATGGACTCAAGTGCCTAATCTCGTGTTTAAAATATGCTAAGTCCTACCACCTTACACCAAACTAGGCACTTACTTCCTTGTGGGGTGCTTTGGATCCACTACCTTCCAACCTAGTAGTGAGTCATCCTATGATTTTGATTAGTGATAAAAGGATGGAAAGTGGCCACCAATGCCACTAGAAGCACTAACATTGGAATCCATTCCTTCCTTAAAGTCTACATCATTTTTTCTAGAACTTTTTAAGTCAAATGAACCATCCAACAAAAGTTTAGACCATCTTGATTCTCTAAATAGACATCCACTACTTTGGATATTGTAGACATACTGTTATTTACTATGGATTCAAACCTAGTAAACAACTTTTTGTGTGGGCCTTCATCCACCAAAGGTTACCAAAAACATACACTCAAGATCTTCTTTGATGTCTTAAAACCTCCAAATTCCTCTTTGTAAGGTTGGACTATTGCATGATTGGTTGTTGTAATCATAGTCATGGTAGTCTTCTAGTGATTGCACTCTATTTCCCCCTCAACATCGGAATTATGTGAAGTTTTTTGTCATCAAAGCTTAGCAAATTGTTAAGGTGAGGGATTGGTGCCACCTATCACATACTCATAAAATCTTGCACAAAAAAAACTTCAAAGTCATCCATGGGTACCACTTTGAAACTAGTAGTTCCACTCTAGTGTCCAAGCTATAAGTTGACTCCTTTAGCCAAGACAACCACCCTACCTGTGTTAGAGTTTACTGCCTTGAAAAAATACTGCACCAATTTCAATTGCACATTGAGTTTAACAACCACTACTTCCTACATAAAAATGTGGGTTGCACTATTGTTAACCATCGCCATAACTAACTTATTCTTCAACTTGGATTGAACAAAACTAATATTTGTATAGTTATACTCTTGGCTTGAACAAAACTAATATTTTCATAGTTCTACTATTGTCTTGAACAGAACTAATATTTGTATAGTTCTACACTTGTCTTGCCTTAAACTTATTTCTAACTAAAGCACCCAATATTTGCAACACAACAACCGATGGTTGGATTTATTACTCCATATCATTGACCCTCATCTTCAATGGACATTTCTTATAATAATTCTAATTTGCACAAATCCAACAAACAACAACCTTACTACTATTTTTTTCTTAGATCCATATGATAAAATTATCATGTCCTTAGTGTTATCACATTAATATGTCCTTAATATGTCCAAAATCAAGAGGGATATCACATTACATTAGGTGGTTGAACACTATTCCGTAGTGTGAAATATAACCATATTGCATATTTCTTGCATGGATAAGTGAGTCGAATTAAGGGGCACCCACCTAGAGATTCATACCCCTCACTAAGTTGGGAATCCACGGCATGCATGAGTGCCCCTACTAATATTGGTAATTGCACCCTAGTCTAATTGTGCAACCAAAACTAAATATATAAAATTTTTATTTAGAACTTTGAATATAGAAAACAAAGTTCAAAAATTGGAACTAGGATGAGGATGGACTACGCACTAACAACACGTGCACATGCAACTAAAGGTACAACGAAACACGTACCTGTTAGATATTTCTTTGTCGAGTGAGGAAATCTTAGGACAAATAGAGGGAAATGCAACTGCATCTAGTAGATATGATAAGAAAACAAGGAACAGAGGTGAAAAAGTCAAAAGAAAATTTTGTAGACGCATGGAATTTTTCTTGCCGAAGGAGGATCATGCTCTTATGATGATGAGAGAATAAGAGACATAGAGGTGCCACTCAAGTATAAGAATCTAGTGAAACAATGGGTACCTAAGGAACTACCTCCTACATATGTTGACTTCATTGTCAACAATAGGACATATCGCATTACACCATCCTCCCTGCATCGCCTGGGGATATTTTCCATGGATGGAATAATTGTAAAATAAAATATAGTAACTAAATTGATGGAATATGTTAGACCGTGTCACAATTATACCGATTGGATGCGGCTGGTCCGATACATGTGAATTATGCGGAGATATGCACTCGCCGCAAATTATATACAACTAATAAACAAGGATAAAAATAAGAGAGAAACTATATATATTGATGGAAGGCCTAAAGCTTTCGACAATATCACAGGGTTTATAAACAACACATGACTTGGGATAACAAACAAGCAACCCAATTGCATATATGAGGGACGCGAAGAGAATCGGGTAGTCTTGTGCGTAATAAAAAATATAGCTCCCGAAGAAGAGTTATTAGTGGATTACCATTTGAATCGAATATAAACATTGACTAATAGTGTGCGGGTACTTATGCAACACCTCTTTAAGAAAACTCTACTTATTGAATTATATATTTTTATTATTTTTAACATTGTTTTAGATATTTCACGGTCCCAATTTTATAATAATGTGAGAGGTTGATCATTGAGGTTGATTTTATTTGGGTGGCAATCAATTTTTTTATTATTGTTAACAATTTTTTAAATATATGGGGGTTCTCATTATATTATAATGTGGCAGGATGATCATGGAAAAGGGCCATCTGCAAAACATGTAAATGATTATTAATTTCCACTTTCATTTTACGTGAATTTTATTATTTACTTATATAATTTGACTGAAATAACATTGTTTTTATTGAAATTATATGTATTCAATAGGCCATGTTGATCATGATTCCGCTGATGAGGAGGGGTTGTATTCATCCCCCGATCTGATGGTATTAATAAAAAAAAGATCATTAAAGCGAACAAGGAACTTGCTTGCTTATTAGATCATCTAGATCAAACTTCCGACGTCCTAGAAAAGATCCATCTCCTTATGTCACAACTTAACACATATAAGGTAATAAACATAATTTAAAGTATTTTTTTCTAATGTACTCATATGTTCAATTATGAAACTTTGTTCTTTAACTTTTACATTATCTCATGAAAAAACATTTTCTTTTTTATAAGAGATTTTTGGAGCCTGTTCAACCTGATGTTGGTAGTAGTATCACTACAGAGACACTTCCGAGTCTTGATGCAGGTGATCATACAAATGCTAGAGTACTATTTAGTTCTCCATATTCCACACCTAATTTAGATAGGATCCATGACACGCATCGCCAGACATCCACACATAGGTCAGAGTCTAGAGATGGTCATGACAGAGATGACACTGGTGATGTGGTTGACATGGTTGCATTTCCTGGAGCTAGACATGTGACAAGCATGGGGATCAACCTTCTGTGCACATTTTTGTTCGACGATAATGGAATTCCATTAAAACAATCAAGATTCCCGGGTAGTTTTAATTCATATTTTAATTGTTTAATGTTGTCCATGTCATACAAAAATCATCTAGATTATTAATTTTAAATTAATGATCATATCTTTTTGTGTGTAGGAAACAACCATTTTTATAGGCACCTAGAGAGCAAGGCCTTGCTGATTTTTGGGGAAACCTTACGCATGAGGTGGAATTTCTAGAATTCCAACCTCAAAAAGGAACTTATGGATTATCTTGATGGCCTCTTTGGAGTAGACACGTTCAATAAAAAAGCAGTCACCTTTGCAGTAGGTGAATATTAAAAATATACGCAGTATTTTTATAGATGAATCTTGGCAGGAAATCCTAGGTATGAGCGTCCTCCCTCAATTCTAGAGAGGGAGTGGAAGGTGATCATTGATGATGCAAAAGAGAAGATTTTGAAAAAATCAGGAGAAAAAATAACTAGTACACCAACGTAAATTACAATATTTTGATTTCAATATCAGCTTTAATTTTCTTTAGATCTAAATAAAATTGTGATTATATATAACATACTTGAAAATTTTGATGATAGGTTGCCTGAAACTTCGAAGGAAACCAAAGAAAGGATTTCCAAACATGGCCAACACAAGCTAGGCAGGGCGGCTTCTCGAGGTTACATTCACGAATCGTAAGTACCCAAACATATTAAGAATATTATTTGTATCTCCTTAAAACTTTCAGGTAATTGTAACCAAAAACATTAAAAACCCATACCCTTATGCAATGCAGGGAAATGACTTCAGAACTGAAACCACAGAGGAATACCTCCAACTTGGTTACAAGTACGGTTATAAAGCTGTGGTTGATCGTAGGAAAATCATGGGGCATACCCCAAGATCCAGTTTGCGAGATAAGGTAAATAAAAATCAGTCCACATTAACCTTTCATTACTTATAAAATACGTAAATGTTTGATATCGTCCATAATTTAATGTCTTACTTTGTTTTAATCATGGGAGCAACGCTATCAACGAAACCATTAGTACTCGACAACAGAGCATTGATAGTGCAATGCAGCTAGAAGATCACGATGCTCCCTAGATGCCCCATCCCATTGGGGTGCAACCCCAAGATGTTCCTGTGACTGAGGCCCACGACGGTAAAATGGTTGTATATTAATCATATACTTAATAATTCTGTACTTATAAATTTTGACGTTTCAATGGCAGAGAATGTCATAGTTTATCCTCCTTGACCTGAATATCAAGTGAACAGGCTGGCCACCATTCCAACGGTGCCGATTAGAGGACCATGTAAATAATTACATTGCAAAGTTTTTTTTTAATATTAATGAACTACTTCAAAGATATTTCAAAATTGGCCATATAAATTTAATATTTTTTGTTTTTGTAGGTGATGGCACATCACAACAACATCCACACCGTGGGTACGAGACCAGACATACTTGGCATGAAAGGACTGAAACAACATCAACTGCTGAAGAGCACCCAGTAAACAAAGACATGGAGATGGACAAATTACTTAATGTAACATCCCGCTCTGGCGCACTGAGACCACTTATTATTTGAGGACACTTGCTCGCAAGTGATCTGGACCCTTTTTGACATTAAACCTATTATATTGGATTATGATGTGATTGACAGATGACATGATGTGTTACTATTTGATTAGACGGGTGCTATTGACTCAGTTTGATTGAGTGTGCAGGGTTTTTGACCTTGAGGATGTAGAGGCATCGGTAGAACCCCTTGGACTCCGGACTGAGTCAGGGAGTGTGCTTTTGGGTTGATAGGTTTATTATGATGTTTTATTTGATTTGATGTTTTGATGTCGACGTTTCTGACATGATTATTGGTGATGCAGGCTGACGA
>ML779625.1:604547-618972 GCA_009831015.1 Picea engelmannii | reverse complement strand
CTAAAGGGTAAGGTCCTTAACCTAAGAGCTTTAATTTTATTACGATTTAGATTAGAAATTAAGCATGTGTACTCATCTTTGGTTGGGTCGATGACTCATCGACTAACGGTTTTAAGGAAGTAATCGATCTACCCTTGTTGCCCTTGAGTCGAAGGTCATGTTGAGTCTTAACTAAGGGTGATCTTATTGGTTGCGTCTTGATAGTCGTCGGGTGACGACGCAGAGTCGAGTGTGTCTGCTCCCTCCCTTACGCGCGCACACACTTTTCACGCACTCAAAAAATTTTTTTTTTGCACTAGTTACTGGAGTCGGGTCGTCGTAACGAGGGGGTTGTTACACTTAAGACCTGAAAAACACAAAAGAAGACTAAAATAAATTCATGATGTGTAATAATTTTATAATACAGTTAGATGTACATTATATAGTTGAACATGTAATGATGCATATAATGCATTGACATTATGGGTACTTTTTCATCTGATAATATAGACAAGGCTATTTATATGGATTGTATATATCCGTGAATGTAATTTTTTTATACACTTAATGATAATTTCAACTTCTCTTAGACTTGGTATAGATTGATTCAATACTCCTTGGTTCTATTGGTTCTATTGGCCTTGGACATACAATTTATGCATCAATTTATGGCTCCATGGATATCATCCTAGTGATTTGAAGGAATTGGTAAAAGTGAAATTTAAGAGATTGAATTGTTCAAGTTTGGATTTAAATTTTACGTGCTTGTTTGTTTGTGGGTTTCAAGAGTTTCAAACTTGTATCTCTTTGTCTTTTAAGAATGGTAATCTCTTTGTATTTTAAGATATAACGTGAGAATACAAGAAAGACCTGGTGCTTTGTGCTTGGGCTATTGAGTCTAGGCAATAAAAGGAACTTGAATATGCAATATGCAACTTCCAAAATCTTGTGACACGATATATGCAACTTTGAAAGTCTTGTGACATGTGACATGTGGCAAGCATCTTTTCCAAGCAATGTGCAAACTTTAAACTTGGTGCAAGATGCAAAAAGAAATTTTTGGGAAGATGCAATAAGAAGTTTTTGGAAGTTGTAAAAAGAACTTCAAAAATATTACAACTTGTGACATGCATATTTCAAAATCTTGTGACATACGACATCCATCTTTGAAAATGTTGCGACATGTGATATGCAACATGCAAAAAGCATCTGTTCCATGCACGTGAACTTTGAACTTGGTATGACTTGTTAACTTTGAACTTAGTGTGGCATGTGACATGCAAAACTTGAACTTGGTGCGATGTGTGATATGTGAGCTTTGAACATTGTGTGACATGCAACTTGTAAAACACATATTTTAGTATTTTCACCGTAACTTTTGAACCCTAAATTTGTTTTGTGTCATATTTGTACCATTGTAAAGGTCTTGTTAAGATATGAAACTTTATTGTTACAATTTTTATGAGATTAATTACCATTGTTTCAGATTTGAAAAATGAAAATATGGGCACATTGTCAATGGCATAGAAACCCAATAACACAACATTTCAACTAATGTGTCCTTAAAATCATTATCAAAGTGACCAATGTCATATCCCATGAAAGGAGATTCAACTCAAGGAAATAAATTTGAGCATCTTATCAAGTTGTCAATTGACTTCTTTATGTTAAATTATTTTTTCTAAAATATGATTCAAAGTTTGTATATTTTCATCTTACGTATATTGTGGAAACAACATCTAGGTATTGATACTAAAAAGGAGATTATACATTTTAATTTGAATACATTACGTATGAAAGAGTGAAACGTGGAAAAAAGGATGTTAGTCACCTTTGGCCAAGCATTTTATGGAGAGATGTGATTCCTATGATGCATATGTCGTGGAATATTCTTCTGTATCTATTGAGCATTAGGGTTTTTGTAGGAATATCCTTTACAATGTAGACTATCTCATGTTTAGAGTTTGCATTATTATTTCTATTTTCTAGAAATATTTGTCTAAACCTGTAGGCATGAATTTGTAATTAGTTGATTAATACAAAACTATTTTGGGTTTTGCAACTATTTATTCATATTCATGTTTTTATTTTCATAGTCAACTTATTGCTAGGTATAATGGTGGTAATACGTTTGGTTATGTGTTTTATTCATCATTTCTATACCAAAATTGGTAAAACCCAAATCAATAATGTCTACTGGGACAAAATATGGATGACTTCCCTATATCAAACAAGGATCAATCTAGGGACTTCTCACTAGGGTGAACCCTTGTTGTTGAGTGAGCCATTTCAACCCATTAACATAATTGGAACTAGAATGAGAGTGAATGACAAACCAACACATGTGGAGGCATATGTTAAAAATCCAAATGAGGCTCATTTAAATGCCCAAACATGTCAATCATTGAAGCATGGGTTTGCAAGGCATTATAGGATGCCCCACTTTGGGCATCAAACTCCCCCAAGTCATATTACAGATGAGAATCAATTCAAAGTGAGGGATCAAGTTAACTTCAAGTTGAATGGTTGGAAACCTCTCAAAAAATATATGATACAACTCAAAATCCTAATGGAATGACCCCAACCTCCCATTAATGCCATAATAATAATCTAAGGTTAACACTACATGAAGAAAAAGAAACATCTTGAAAGTATCATGCTACACCCATAAAGTGTGTGATACTCAATAATATGATCATCACAATATATTAGCTTATAGTATATCCACTTCCCATTACCAAGAGAACAACTCAAGGTGTAGAGGATAGTGAAAATTCCCCTCACGTCCTCTGAAATCATCATGATCGAAATTGGAAACAATGAGTTTTCCTACATTTCACCCTATGTTTTCTTACTCTAACCACCTTGACACTACAATACTTGTCCATGTAGTCCATCTGCATCGAAATAGTGACATATTAGGCATATTGGGAAAATAAAGAACATCCCATTCCCTCTTGGATAATGTAGAGATAAATACATATCATGCTTTCATGAGATAAATTACTTGCTCACCCCCACCCACAATGTTTGGCATCCTTTATCCCACTAATAAATTGGATGTAATATAAATTGATTCTTCACCCTCAACAATATTTCCTCATCAACATAGTTAAGGAGGCCAACATTTCAAATGAGAGAACATGTGTCTCAAGACAAAGGGTGTGGAATGTTCTCACATGCCCTCTCATGTGTCATCTCCCATCCATGTGGTACAAAATATAATTTGTTAATTACTATCGTAACATGTGTTTAACTGTTAATTACTATTGTAATATGAGTTATTTTTACAATATATTTACAAATTATTTACAAAAGTAACGTTAGTTCTCTATTATTTTATTGGATCATTAGTGTCGTGTTACTATCTCAACTTATCTAGCATGGCAATTCCATTAGGCGTGGTCTAAAATTCCCAATTAGGTTAAACACCCAGGTATTATAATGCTCATTATATAGTCATACATGTTATAAATATCAACTTAACTTATATAACATTCAATGCATTCATAATGACTCATTTTATATATACAACAAGTTACATAACACATATTTGTCTATTGTCCAAGTTGACTTAAATGTACATAAAAAATGTTTAAGTCAAACATGGTCAAACCAATACCTTGACCAAATATCATGATGGCTAAGATACAAGGCACTCCCGCAAACATGTAGAAAAACAAAAAAAGGTAAATGTTTGAAACCAAAATCCTCCCAACTAGACGATAACCATTATGCTAGCAAAAAATCATTACCAATCCCTATGATTAAGAAAAGTTTCATCATTGGCAAGAATTGATAGAGTTGATCCATGGAGGCTTTACATTATTGAAAAACATTACTAATAAATTAAATGCTAAATTAGTTAATGATGAATTTCTTTTGGACATTTATCAAGCTACTCAATAGATAAACTTTGCCAACAATAGAAGAGCCATATCATGCTTACTTGATATCTCAATATGGATATGAATAGAAACCCTACTCTATTTGTTATTTATATTTTGTGTGAAATTACCAAGCATGATGACAAAAAGACAATAGCAATTCGTCAACACCTCCACCTACTTTGCAAATCCAAAGTTTCTAATAGATAACAAAATGATTGGAAGGCACATAAATATGAAAATAACTTAAAAATCATCACTTGCGTTCTCACTGCAAAACTAATTGTCCCTTATTTCTCTATCTTCCATTATATCATTGAGATAATAAAAGACCATCATGAAAATGCCACAAAAATAAACCACTCAGATAAAAAGTTTGAGTAAACTTTTTTTTTGTTTTAAATATACTATTGTATTTTTTTATTATTAATTTATAAAATCTCTTGGTTAAAAACTAGTTTTTTTCCTTATAGTATCTTATTTTAATGTTTCTTATAGTTTGTCCCCTGATGGGGTGTCACATTGATATGCCGCCACCTTATGTTTATGTCAACTTTCAACCTCCCCAACATTCCCCGAGGTTGATTTTTTTCGGTGCTTATTTAATATTGTTCATCATGTTCTTACAACCCTTATCTCATTTGGATTTTCCGATGGATTTCCTTAGTGTGCGAGCGTTGGATTTCAGATTCACTCACTACAACTCCTTAATGGCTGGAAACTACATTTAGAGGACTCTTTTAGGATTTTCTTTCCCCAATTCTGGTTCATTTTGGTCCATCCCCCTCTTCAACACCATGCTTGCTTTCGTCTAGTTTATCTTCCGTGTTCCACCTTCGCCTCCTTTCTCTGCTTGACTTTTTCTCTTCTATATTCGTGTCGCGTTCATGCCTAGGGAACAAGGCAAGCTTAAACTAGTTGTTTGTAGTTTTCTTGGTCTCTGTGATCGCAGCTACAAAGTATCTTAGGTGTATGGTTTTTCCTTTGAGTGCCAGTGCCACATAGTCATGGAACATAACTGTCCTACTCTAGTCATGTTTATTGAAGAAATCAAACGAGTCTTAATTCCTCCCTCATCCTCCGGTTCACCTGTGCCCAATCCTGAAACTGATAATGCCTCTAGTCCCTTGGAGAAAACACCTCCTCCTCCTGGGTTTATGGAGATTCAGTGTGACCTCATATTGGAGCTACGCAGGGACAATTATGAACACAAGTTTTAGAAAGAATTAATGGCAACAAAGTTGGACTGGATCCTAGATTCAGGCTCAAAATATCTGCAACAGAGGCACGGTCTAGAAAATTTACTTCATTTAGTCATGAATCCAAAATGGCCTAAGTCATCCAAGCATGCTTTTCCTAGCAGTTATCATAGTAAATAATTTACATGACCTGCTTTGTTTTGATTTTCTTAGTTTTAGTATGGATAGTAAGATCACATGGACATATATTTGTGTATGATCATGGACTATGCCCCAACTACTATTGTAATAGTGTCTTCTTTCATTCATTATGGACAAGTTTTTTGGAACTTTAACACCTGGTGGTGGGGCTGGTTTCCTTCATTGGCGGCCTCAACACCAGTGTCATGGATATATGCTGTAATTTTTGTCTTTTAAAGGTAATATAAACTTCTAGCTTACAAAAAAAAATGTTGCTTATAGTTTGTTCAATTAAACGGATTAAATTATCTTTGAAAGATAATATCAAAAACTATATTGTTAATTTACAGATTTTCTCAATTACAAACTTTTTTTCCCTTTAATTCTCTTATTAGTTCCTACCATATCAGGGATATACTTTTCGTTTAGATTTTGACTTTATATTAGTTATTACATTCCATAACAAAGTGCCAGTGTTTTATGAACTTGTGAATAATACAGTATTCAAATAAATATTTGAAAATTCAAAATATTTTTCAAAGTTATTAAAACTTCTTAATTCCCTTTTTCGATACATAGAAAGAATGTAGATGGGACATAATTACATGTTCTACTACCTATAACTATCAACAAATAAAATTAATAAAAAAATGAATTAAAACTATAAATTTACCAATGGCCTCGTAACCATTTGTCATCGAGTGCACCCAAATTTACATGTTGTTACTCACTTCAACTTTGGAAAACTACCATGTACCACTCTACTCTATCATCTATCATCTGTGAATTCATGGGTGCCTACCATGTACAAACACATGCATGCAACCCTATGTCATGAACTTCGTTACTATGAACCACCACAATTTTCCATCTATTATTATGAACTGCTCTGAAATATGATTGAAATCAACGCACTCACCATGATAGCCTTTGCCCAATCATTTAGATTCTCTCATAAGATCTCTACAACCATAGAAAGGGGAAAGATTGTCTTCAACTCAGGAACCTTGATGGCATGCAACCTCTTATTATATCTATGTGAATAGAATTTCTCCACCTTCTCTCTGCTCTTGGAATTTCTCCCCACTTGAAGATTTTAAGGTGGTTCTATCCCTCACAAATTCATATTGTGTCATCAACAATTGATGTTGGATATTATTGGTATCCTTTTCCTCTTTACATTCATGAGCATGGGATTCTAGTTACTTGTCACCATGGAAATTAGAAACATTAACATCTAGTTGTGCTTCCCTTTAAAATCACTAATTTTGATTATTTATGACCCCCATCAATGCACTCCAATTGTTACAATGGGATGTCAATTATATGTGAATCCATGTTAAACCCTAATTGCTATTTTTAAATTTTATCTAGTCATATTTAAACATTGTAAATAAAGTCATGTCAATGCAGTTATCCACTACACAACTATAATTGATTCTCGACTTGTCAATGACAAGAGTGATGATTTTTGGAAAATGATTGTTTTTTCTTTGTGTGCAACTGTTGATAAGGGCATAATTTTTTTTTAAAACAAATATATGTCATGACAAGAGCGACGACCTCAAGAAATCTTGCGATGAAATTGCTATACAATCGACGAAAAATTGTATAGCAATTTCGTCACAAGATACCTTGTACTCGTCGCTCTTGTGACGATCCCGTCAATATCTGATTCATCACAATATTTATTTAGCCTTTCTCTCTTGTGACAATCTCCCTATATTGTCGCTCATGCGACGATCTCCCTACAATGTCTCTCTTGCAACGCTCTCCCTCTATTGTCTCTCTTGTGATGATCTATCTGCCCTGTCTCTCTTGCGACGACATCCCTACCTTGTCTCTCTTGCGACAATTTTCATAGCTAGTCACTCTTGCGACAATTTCCCTTCCTTGTCTCCCTTTCAACAATTTCCCTTGTTTATCGCTATTTCAACGATATCCATACCTTGTTGCTCTGGCGATGATATCTCTTAATTTTTGATTTTGTGACAACTTCCTAGTGTCATCACTCTTGCGACATTGTTTTAGGTTCATCACACTTTCCAAGTCACGTGAAGCAACGTTTGGGATACCCAATATTCACCACAATATCCATGACATAACGTTGCAAGAGTTTCGAAATAGTTGTCCCAAAATGACCCAAATTTACTAGTGAACACTCTATCTATCCAAATCTAGATTTGGATATACCCTTCCTAGAATTCCTGTGATTCCCTGAGCCCTTTCCTCTATCCTTTTGTCTTCCCTTATTCTCCATATTTAATGCATTACTTGATGTCTCACCTATTCGTTTCCATCGCATTTCCTCACAAAGGATAACACCAACAACATCATCAAATTTTAAAGTGTTTGAACCAGAGACAGAGTTACTTACAACCATGACCAAGCCGTTCCATCTTTCTGGCAATGAGAACAATATTATAAGAGATCTGACCTCATCATCAAAGTCCAATTTTACAAAACTTAGTTTATTAGTAACTGTATTAAATTCATTTAAATGATTTGCAAGAGATCCACCTTCTGACATCTTCATATTAAATAATCTCCTAATTAGAAATACCTTGTTGGACGTCGAGGGTTTTTCATACATTTTATCCAATGCATCCATCAACTCCTTCGTTGTCTTTTCTTCGAAATATTGAAAGCCACCAATGTTGCCAGGCTCAGTCGTATCGTTCCTAGTGCCTTTCTGTCAAGAACCTCCCATTCTTCATCCTTCATGGCCATTGACTTCTTTTCTATTCCACCCAATGGTTGGAATAGATCCTTCTGATATAAATAATATTCCATCTGCATCTTCGATAACTAGTAGTTTTGGGTGTTAAATTTCTCGACCATAAACTTTCCATCTTCCTCCATTGCTCCCACTCGAACCAAGAACCCTCTTTTCCTGTGAGTTACCTTTCACTATGATACCAGTTGTTATAAAAACATGATTGTGGAGCAATAAAATAAAACAAATGCAGAAATAAAACACAAAAGATACACAATACAATAGAGACACATATATATGTGGTTCATCCAGTGTGGGCTACATCCACAAGAGAAATTTCCAAGTCCTTCCTTTATTACTATCCAACAAATGAAGGGATACAACCTACAACACACCCATTGTAGCTTCCTCTTCTTTCTCTCACAGTATCCTCACTCAGAATACAATATTCGCAATGATACATAGGCAAAATACATTTCTCTCATAAAAGAGGGTTTCCTTGTAGGGAAAAAGCCCTAACATAACTTCTACCATAAGATCTACGAACTTATAATGAATGGTCCAGATTTATAATGAAATTACAATATACATTTACAAGGAAATTTTTCCTTCAGGGGCTTCACCCCCAAACCCCCGTCAGGGACCCGCTTGCCTCCATACCCCATAGAGGGGGTAACCCCCATCTGCACTCCCCCGCGTGGAGGAGTGTACATTCTTCTGGGGTGTAAAGTATTCATGGGGTATAAACATGACTGAAAACAAAGACCTATGAATCAGGAAGATAATTAGGCTCCACAACCAACATATATATCGATTCTGAAAGAATCAAAGCAATAAATGATCTCAACCCCTTGACCTCAAAAAATGGAGTCCAATATTTCTTTGGAAATATCAATTTTGTTAGAATATATGTTCCGGATTATGCTTCCATTGTTAAACCCATCAACAAGTTATTAAAGAAAGATCAAGAATTTGAGTGGACGCCAGAAACTCAGAAAGCATTTACATAAATTAAACTTACCATTACTATGACCTCGGTCCTTGTAAGTCCCGATTTTGACAAAGAATTCATATTGTATTCATTTTCCTCAAATGAAACCATTACTTCGATTCTTACCTAGAAAAACCAGAAGCACGAAGAGTTACCAATTTCATTTATGAGTAAAACATTGCATGATTATGAATTGAAATATTCACCTATTGAAAAACAAGTCCTTTCACTTGTGAAAGTAATTGCCCATTTTAGAACATACGTTCTTTCAAATCATGTTATTTCTTATGTTCCACATTCACTAGTTAAGATGCTTTTGAACCAACAACTCAAAGAAGGAATATGGGCTAATTGGTTGGAAAAGCTTCAAGAATATGACATAGATATTAAACCATTAAAGGTTGTCATTGGACAAGGTTTATGTAAATTCATGACAGGAATTGAAGCTGTAAATACTTCTTCTTCTTATGGATTTAACATTGTAACTAAAGAAACAAGTTTTGATAACTCTGAATGGTATAAGCATATTATATTTTATTTTAAATCAGGGCAATTTCCTCTAGTAACGTCTTCGAAGGAAATAATAACTTTGAAAATGAAAACAAACATTTATGTTCTAGTCTCCAGAGTATTATTCAGGCGAAATTTTGATGGTATACTATTAAGATGTTTGGATCACATCATAGCCATGAAAGTGATTCAGGAGTCCCACCAGGTAATATTTGGGGGACATTTTTCACTGGTAGTGACAACTCATAAAATCATTCGAGCTGGTTTCTATTGGCCAACAATATTTAAAGATTCCTATGAATTCATTCGAAAATGAATTCCATGTCAAACTTTCTTAGGAAAAATGAAAAGGGTTGTTATTCCCTTACACACATATTGTTAGATTTTTAGCTCAGGAGTTACTCCGTATGTTTTTTATTGAATGCGGATGTTACCTTAATATTTACACTACCAGGCACTTAACTTTGTAATAGATTTTATAAAGTTGTTTTAAGTGGTTTTTTTATTAAAGTGACTTTTTAATAAAGTGTACCTTCTATTTTTAAAGTGACTTTATTTTCATAAAGCACTTATGTAATAAAGTGAAATTCACTTTAATTTTAAATGAGACATTTTGGAGGGAATGGATCGTGACCCTTGATCTTGAAAAAGGAAAGATCTAATCTTGGCCTTTGGATCTAGGGTTGGGGAAGGTGAAAAGACACTTTGGGGGGGAAATGTCATTTTCAGATTATAAAAGAATGCATTGGGTAGTGTGCAAGACATGTCGAATGTTGAGAAGACATAGGGAGGAGATTGAGAGAGATTTTTAGAGTAAGCTTGAGAGAGGAAAGTGAGCAACAACGAGGGCATGATTCCCGAGAAAATTTTTATGTGGGTTTTTGATTGAAATATTTTTCTGTTGTGGGAGGTTGTACTGTACAAATCCATACAGTCCCCATAGTCATATGGATTTGGAATGAAAATCAAGGCATTTTTGGGTGTGATTTTTGAGGTTGTGTTTGCTATTTCTGGGCCGTACTAAAAATTCCATACAACTGACTGTGGGCACAAAAAATGAGGTATGGAAGAGGCTGTACAATGATACGGTTTTGGCACGAAAATGAGGTAGATTTCTATGGGACAGATTTGGTGCTGTGAGGTATTTTCCTTGGATGGAAATGTTATTTTGCTGCTGATATGTACTTTCCTGAAGTTGAATAATAGATCTCTCTCTCTCTCCGTCTCATTGGGTTTCCCCACATTGGGGTTTTCCCTAGCATTTGCCTAAATTTCTGTGTGTTATGGGTTGTTGTCCACTGTGTTATTTTCACTGTTATTTTTCTTAGCAATGTGTATTTCTACTTATGGAAATTTTTGAATGTGGGTTTATGCATTTATTAAGTTTATGAAGACAGTTATCTCTAGGTTGCTAAGTGTTTGACATAATATTAGCTTGCTGATTTTTGTCATTAAAAATCTACATGGTATCAGATCTTGGGCTCTGAGTGACAGTGGGAAGTGAGATATTTGGGCAAAAGGGTGTGATTTTTTTCCTTGATTTGTGACAGGGATTATGGTTGTAATCATTATATATGAGGATCGGTTGGATGGAATTTACAACTACTTGCAGTGGAAGGTTTGTTTGTTGGTCGTTCTCAAGGAGAACAAAATTTATAGTTATGTCAACTTTGTTGTAGAAACTCTCGCAGTAGATCCTATTTCTTTGTACTTGCATGAGACCACGGAAGCCAAATCTCAGAGGATTATTCTGGATGGGGTGAAGGATCACCTTATCCCACACTTGGCTGAGAAAAATACTACCAAGGAGATGTGGGATGCACTTAAGAACTTATTCGAGGTGAAGAACGAGAACCGAAAGATGGCCTTGAAGGATAAGTTGCATGATACCAAGATGGGTAAGGAGGAGAGTGTCTCCTCTTATCTTACCTGAGTGTCTTAAGTTAAAGATGAGCTGGCAGCTGTTGGAGAGGTCATTACGGATTCTGAGCTGGTGAGGATAGCCTTAAATGTCTTCACCAAAGAATGGAAAGTCTTCGTGAAGTGCGTGGTGGGACGTGAGCATATACCATATTGGAGCAGACTGTGGGATGATTTCACTCAGGAGGAGATCTGAGAAATATCTTAGAGTGGTGAACAGAAGGCAGACAAAGATGATGAGAATGTTGCTATTGTTGCAAAGAGAAAGAAGAAAGGAAGTTCTGAAAGGGACTTGAGTAAAGTCAGATGCTATTGTTGTAACCAGTTGGGGCACCTTACCTCTCATTGTCCTGAGAGGAAGAAGAATAAGAAGGAGTCAGAGAGGCTTGAGACAGCTGCTACAACAACCATGGAGGACTTTGCTTCAAAGTTTGATAGGGAATTTTCTTTGGTGACCCTAGTTTCCAATGTTGATAGTGGAGGATTCAGAGGTGATGTCAGATGGATTGTGGATAACAGATCCATATACGAAACTTTAAAAGTGTAAGGAAAGGATTCACCCATTTATTTCCATTTATGTCTTTATATCTGGTCGATATCATTTGAGAATGAAGAAATCAATTCCATTAGATATGTGATATTAGAAACACGTGTTGTGTAGAGTATGATTTAAGAAGATATTTATAAGTCGTGTAAAAAAATCCTAACCCATTGTATAGATTTTTTAAGAGAGTTTCCCTAGTAAGCATATAGTTGTTCATTTTACAAATTAGGCATATTTGAAGGATAAATTTTATGATCCTTAACTCTTAAATTGAATCACAAACAATACATTTAGAAAAGATTGAAATTCCCCTTAACTTCATACATAAAAATACCCTTACATAGGGAAACAACATGCATTGATAATTTTATGGAGGGATTAACTCATGTTCACTTGCCTCTTCAAGGGGAAAACCTCTTGATGAACTAAGATCTAATATAATATACTCCTATATATGTTTCCTAAGGAGGAATCCATCCTTATTTATAGCTAGCTAGAAAACACCAATCATAACCAAATGTTAACTACCAAGTGGGCCTTATTTAATGAGGCAACATTACATTTATTCAAGGAAACCTACTTAGTGGGCCTTATTTAATAATAGAAAACATAATGGATCCAATCCATCTTACATTAAATGGACACCATACCTACAAGTTATTATTACTCTAAAGGACCCTTCTACCCCTCCATTACACCCTTAGGGAGGATCCCAAAAAAAACAAACCTTCAAGGTTAATCTTAACCATAGAATATCATTGTTCAAGGGAAGCGTGATGCCAAAGCATTGGAAGAATAGATTATTTATATATAGCTATACTTTAGTATTAAACATATTGATGAAACTAAGAAGATTAATCTCACAACCATGAAAAATTTGCGCACTGTCATGGCATGATGGGAAACCCAAAACTGATGGTGTGAGGTTATAGTTAGGCCATTTATCTATGAGTTGAATTCATAGTGATGCATCATACACATTAAATTTGTGGCATTGAGAAGATCAATTTCCACCATACCTACACCATTATTATTCCAAAGGACCCTCCTTCCCCTCCATTACACCCTTAGGGAGGATCACACAAAAAATAAACCTTTAAAGTCAATATCAACCATAGATTATCATTTTTCAAGGGAATTGTGATGTCAATGCATTGGAAGAATATCCTATTTCTCTATAGTTCTACTTTAATGCCAAACACATATATGACACTAAGAAGATAAATCTCACAACCTTGAAAATTTCGCACACTATCATGGCATATGGGAAACCCTCAACTAATGGTGTGAAGTTATATTGAGGCTATTTCTCTTTGGGTTTACTTCATAATGATGCATGAGTGTGGAATTCCAGGAGAGTATGGAAAGGGTGATAGCCTTTTCCAAGTGTCCCTCACAACATCATTTACGGTTATTTCATAGATGTCACCATCAACCCGCTAAACCAAACATATAAACAACTCATTTATTCCATAGGTATTTATATCTTCATAGAACTTGGGATTGCAAATTATATTCTTCCAGCTTCTGGACACACTCTTCAACTTATTGTGTAATTTTTAAGGCACTTTCAGGTAACACCCTTGAAATATATTGTTTGGAAGTGTGGGAATAGCCTCCATTACTTGGAATGTTTTGTCCTATTCAATTCAATTCAAACCACTCTATCAAGAACACCCAAGATTGATGGATTTAGTTCGCTATTAAAAGATGATAAAATTCAACAAAAATATTGAGTAGAGCTTTCACCCAAATTACTAATTTTGATTATAGAGTTTGATATAAATAACAACTCCAATCATAGCTTTCACCTAAATTACTAGTTTTGATGATACAAGATTATATAAATAGTAGATCTAATTAGAGATTTCACCCAAATTACCAATTTAGAGTATACACTCTGACATGAATAACAAATCTAGTCAATTATAGTCATTACTTATCTCCATAGACGACCATGAAGTTGGATACTTCTATAATAATAATAATAATAATAATAATAATAATAATAATAATATATATATATATATATATATATATATATATATGTATGTATGTATGTATGTATGTATGTATGTATGTATGTATATGTATATGTATATGTATATGTATATGTATATGTATATGTATATGTATATGTATATGTATATGTATATATGTTCTAAAGTGTGCCTTGCACAATGTGAACTCAAAATGTCCAGCCATGGCTTAAAATCCAAATGTCCATACCTTATTAAATTAAACACACACACACACACACATTCTAAAGTGTGCCTCACACAATGTGAACTCAGAAGGTCCAGTCATGGCTTAAAATCCAAATGTCCATACCTTATTGAATTAAACTCAACATTTGTTTACATGTTGTTTGAGTTTTCTCGAGATAAACTGTGTAATATTATGAATTTTTCAATGTTTTGAGTGGACACTCCACCCATCATCAGGGACACACTTAAAACATATTAGAAAGGAGTGTTGGGTTTGGATTTATAGTGTGAA
>ML779625.1:572059-604497 GCA_009831015.1 Picea engelmannii | reverse complement strand
ACAATGTGAACTCAGAATGTCCAGCCATGGCTTAAAATCCAAATGTCCATAGTGGACACTCCACGCATCATCAGGGACACACTTAAAACATATTAGAAAGGAGTGTTGGGTTTGGATTTATAGTGTGAATCTTGATAGGAGTTTATATCCATTGTGAGAATATGGAAAATAAAAACAAAATAAAAAGAAGTTGTTGAAGTTGTTGTATTAAAAATAATAAAATATTAAGGGACTATTGTGTGAGTAATAGAGGCTATTGATTGTAAGATAATAGAGTAAAATAAACAAAATAAAATGATAAGGAAGATACCTAAGAGATAAATGATTAATATGCTTAGAAATAATTAGTGTTGATGAAAGATCAAGAAGCAATGTAAAGGGGGGTTTATGAAAAATATTAATCTATATAAAATAAAGAAGGGAAAAAGAATAATAAGGGAGAATAGATGTAACAAATTGAAGATGATGGGTGGAGTGTCCACTAGGAAACGTTTCACATTTCATAATTTTACACGAAAGCTCAAAAAAACATTATGAATAACTCTGGAAATCTACATTCTCAAAATTTATTCACCTATTTAATCTTTGAGAAAGTAGTATTACTACAAATGTGTTTTTGATTGTCTCTTTCAAATAATAAATCCTTTCAAAATGATGAGAAAAACTAAGTAACACTCTAAGATCAATTATATAATGCAAGGCGACTAGTTTGACAAACACTTAGCCCTTAAGGTAGTGTCAAAAATATGTAACTAGTGAGAATTAAGAAAGGGAAAAAATGTATTTTCTTTGAATTTTCTTCCTCATAACTAATAACTTATAGTTGTTATCAAACATTGAATTGGTTATCCAAGTGTTTACTTAGATAGATAAGATAGATGAATCACAAGGAGGAGATTGTGATTTATTTAGAATCATTAATATATTTAAAGCCATGTTTAAATATTTAATTAACATGTTTTTAGATGAAAAATGTTGTCTTAAAATATTGCGGTTTTTAGGTCATTAATAATATTAAAGAATTATGTATTTACATTCCATCCTTTCATCATTTCCTCTATTATTACTTTATCTTGTAATGGTAATATAATTTCATAGTTTGAGCCATCTCTTATGGTACATGTGTGAATGCATTTTGTGCATATATTTTGGCCTTATTGTCTTTCCTTCTATAGAATTATTGTCTCTTTTTTTATTTTCTATATGTTTATGTTTTGTTATGTTTTAAAAATAATTTATTATGTTTTTTTAAAAATTGTTTTCCAATGACATGTTTTCATAATAGATAATGTTTTTTTTTCATTATTATTCACTTCTTCTTCATAGAACACATAAGAGCTAACCAATCTCTTGTGGCTAGGCATCTTGGATCCCTTACATAAGTCATAGTTTTGACCATTGGCCCCACAGTGAAGGCAATGGAAATTTTAAGTGACCAATCCATCATGGATTGGATTCATGGTATCAAAGAAATTATTTGTCAAAAAAACTTAGAGATATTACACTATCCATTAATAAGTATATACTCTTACAACTCATAATCAATTGATTTAAAGATTCCATTTTAAAAAAATCATAACATTGATATTGGTTCAAAGTTTTAGAAACTTAACTCTTCACTTACACTAATAAGTCCACATTTATGAACATAAATTTTTCGTGATCACTTTGAAGACTTGTGAGAAATTTTTGGGTGAATTCCTTAGAAGTATAAGTGAGGTATAATGGGTCTACAAAACAAGAAAATTTCAGTGGGGGCGTACTTTAACTTTCAAAGGAAAGGATTCACACATTTATGTCTTTATATTCAGTCAATATCATTAGAATCCAATTCTATTGGATATGTGATATTAGACACAGGTGTTGTGCAGAGCATGATCAATGAATATATTTAGAAGTAGTGTAAAACAATCCTAACCCACTTTATATATATTTTTAACAACGTTTTCCCTAGTAAGCATATGGTTATTTGTCTTACAGATTAGGCGTGTTTAAAGGAAAAATGTTATGATTCTTAACCATTAAAATTGAATCGCAAACAAGATATTTAGAAAATATATAAATCCCCCTTTACTTCATACATAAAAATACCTTTATATAGGGAAACACCATACAATGATCCTTTTATGGAAGGGTCAACTCATGTTCACTTGCCTCTTCAAGGGGTAAACCTCCCGATGAACTAAGATCAAATACAATATACTCCGATATATGCTTCCCAAGGAGGGATCCATCCTTATTTATAGCTAGCTAGAAAAAACCAATCATAATCAAATGTTAACTATGTAGTGGGCCTTGTTTAATGAGGCCACATTACATTTATTCAAGGATACCTACTCAGTGGAAATTATTTAATAATAGAAAATATAATGGACCCAATCCACCTTAAATCAAATGACCACCATCTACCCTTTCATTACACCCTTAGGAAGGATCCCACAAAAAACAAACCTTTAAGGTCAACATCAATTATAGACTTTCATTGCTCAAGGGAAGAGTGATGCCAAATCATTGGAAGAATAGATTAATTCTCTATAGGTCTAATTTAGTGTTGAACATATATGATCTAGGTGGATACTAGTGGCCACACACTTGTTCCACTAATTCAAAATGGTTCCACATATTGGTAGTTTTCTACAGTTTTTTTAGGTCCCAAGCTTTTAGGGTTGTTTTGAGGCCCTAAACGATGTTTTTTTAGCATGAAAATGCCTAGCATGTAGCCATAGGAACATGTTAGGAAAAAATTAATGTGTACTCCTTGACTAGACTTTTCTAATGGTGTAACAAGTGCCCCAAACATAAATTGTATGCAAAAGTTGTGCCCCCAAGAAGTTGACGTATCAACTAACCACATCGAGGCCCACAAACCTTTTAGAGTTTCATCTTTTGGGGTTAGGTTTTTGGATTTTAAGGATTTTATCATTGATTATTTATGTTAAAAGGCCTTTTAATACTCTTTATAATCATCATCTTGTGAATGAGCATAGCTGACACATCTCTCTCTTAAGAGATAAGCTACCACCATTCTAGCTAGCTTGTGTTCTTTGCATTTTACAATCTTTGTATTCCAGGTAGTCGTTAATAAGTCTAAGTTTTATTATATTACTATGTTCCTTCAATAGATATGTATGTTTATTTGTTATATCTCTATCTTCATGTCATTCTCAATATAATCTAGATCAATATAGATGACACTGAGAAGATAAATATCACAACCATGAAAATGTTGCACAGTGTCATGGCATGATGGGAAACCCACAACCAATGGTGTGTGGTTATAGTGAGGCCATTCCTCTATGGGTTGACTTCATAGTGAGGTGGTTGTAAGATAATGATAATTTCTCTCCATGCGTTAGCAACACTCCAAACATGGTAAAACAACAATCTGTTAATTTGGAGGGATGATTCAAGGTATTTTCATAATGAATTTGAATATGGTGTAAAAAGATGAAATGTAGGAAAATGAATTAGGTTTCTGAAAATACACACACACACACACACACACATTATAGAAATTGTGTATGACTATGTGAAATTTGAGTTTTCCTAACAATGGTATGTTATTTTTCATGCAAAATATAATGCATATGTTACCATCAGTGCTAACTTTGAGTACCTAAATGATGGAATTTCCTTTAATTTGTTTTTAGAATTGTAGAGAAAAAAGTTTTCTTATCATCCCAGACCTATATCTGAGGAAACCAACTCAAAAAACATGTTTTATAGAGTTATGACTCCTTCCTACAAAATATTTGAAATGAAAAGAATGCCTAGGGACTCTAGGAAAGTGTGCACATTATAAAGAATGCACACACTTTTATACATTTTTCTTCCTCTTCTCACCTCCTCCCCCTTTACCCATATCAACCCACCTCCTCGTGCTTTTATCTCTTGGTCTCATGTATCTCCCTCCCATTACCATACACCCTTTCCCTCTTCTCACCTCCTCCCCCTTTTGCCTCTCTTGCACCAGCTATTGGAAATATTGTTTTCATTGATGTCAAAGAAAGGAGGAGAATAATAATTCCAACGAGAATCAGACCACACAAATAGAGGAATAGTCCACATTGTATATCGAAGCAGATAAAGGAAGTAGAGAATGTTCCTGTGTCTTGATGAGTTTATGTGTATGCAAGATAAAAAGAAGAATGAGTTAATGAAGATGAGTGATCACAACTCGAAGAAAGAGAGAAGTGATATGATTTCATGTGAAATGAATTCAGGATGCACAATTATGAGGAGGTGAAGAGTTTTTTGGTTGTATGGTTCTTTATTGATGAGAGATAACAATTTCTTGAAGCTTGAGGGTGCAGAAAAAGCTCAAGTGTGCATGGATCTAAGCAGCAATGAGGGAGGTCCCAGACCCGGTTAAATAGATCAAAGAAAACCATGTTCAAAGACTTTATAAGGTGAATGTTTTGTTATACAATTTGAATGTGAATGGAATAGTTATGAAACCCTACGCAAGTAGTTAAATTTTATTCATGGGGCCCATTTTATCATATATTAGATAATCAAATCAGAGTGAGTGTGTATAAATGAGTGGATAAAATCATGGTGGTATGATTCCCTAGTGGGAAATGCATACCAGACTGGAGTGAACGTTTAGTGAAAAAGGTTCCAAGTGGGCCAGTGCCCTGGTGGAGGAGGCACAAAACATAAACAAGAAGTAAATCTTGACCATTCATCATTGAGATCAACAGTTGAGAGTGAGGTACCAAAAAATCACACAATATTGGAAGATCAAAATATATTTACAATGTTGAAGTCCCGAGAGCTCTGTGGGTCGATCGTCTGGTGATGCAGTGTTCCCAGTGATGAGGTGATACACATGGAACACGTTGATTGAGTTTGATAAAACAAGCTTCCATATGAGGATATCAAATATTGGAGACCGAACAAGAGTGAATGTGTGAAAGCCTGGTGGGTTGATACCTAGGAGGGATTGGTGGCCCGGTGCCATGGTGATTTAGTGAGTCCAGTGGTCATGACACAAAGTATAAATGAGAAGAAAATTTGACCATTTACCATCAGAGATCAACGACTGAGAATGGAGGCTCAGAAACCTCAAGCATATTGGTATATGAGATACCGGACCAGAGTGAAAGTGCGGTGTTGAAGTCCCGAGCATGAAGTTCCCAGTGGGTCGGTGGTTGATACTACATCAGAGTAATTAAAGTAGCCATTCCAATGCCATGTATCAGACCACATACTTTTGTTGAGTCAACATGGTGTCCAAACATGGCCGGAGGATGTGATGAGCTCAATAGTCATGTCAGTGCCATGTCATCTAGTACACATGGAAGGGATCCACATGGAGACTACACCATCTGCCACATCATATTGAATATTGAAATATTGGAGGATCATTGCAATGTTAAAGTCACGATGGATCAATGGGTCGATTCCCTTGTGCCCCGGTGATCCTGGTGCCCAGTGGCCTGGTATACCAAATCCGAGTATGAACGCACCCTTGAAAATAATAGGGGGCCCAATGGTCTAGTGAAATGGTAGGCTTGGTAGAAATGATATATAGGGAACTAGATCAATCGATGGTTGAGATCTGATCAAGGAATGATCAAATGGTTGCTAAGCATTGATGTTTTGTTGTGTGTTATAACTGCTGGTGAATAGATTGACGATCACAAATTAATTATGGACCCATTCGACGGTTTTTGAGCATTAAGGATCTATGCGGTAACCTATGAACAAAACACATGAAAATGGGAGAAATTGGACCATTTATAAAGGATTTTTGCAGCCTGATTTAAATGAGAGTAAAAGGATTTAGAGTTGACCTCACGAACACAATTTTTGGCATGTGGACAAAGCCTTGGATATAAGATCTTTGTGTATAAATAACAAAGCCTAATAAATTTTAGGTTGTGTGTGTGTGTGTGTGGAAGTTTGTGAATGTGAAAGTGATTGAGTGTGAGGGTGTTGAGGCTTGGAGTTTTTCAGGTCCCAGAGAATGTAAAAGAGGACGAAATGTAATTTTCTAAAGGTGGTAGGGAGGTGCGAGGACAAAAACTTAACATCTAAAGTATCATTGAGTGTGAAGAGGTGGAGATTATCTTGGCAATTACAACAAAGAAATAGTAGTTGATGAAATAAAAGTATTTGTGCCACACAAAGATTGGAGTGAAGCATTGTTTTTTTATTGTTGACACTTTAAGAATAATTCAATCCAGACAGACAAGTTGAGGAGATTGGTGTCTCCAATAAGTTGGTTCTTACATCTTGCTAATTTGGTACTCAGTTAAGGAGATTAGTTTCTACAACAAGTTGGTTCCTATATTTATTTTTGAGTTGGTGCTCATATGAAGGGATTGGTGTCTCAATCAGGTGGGTGCCTGTAAACATTGTAACATATTGGCTTTTGTAATAGGTTGTAGCATGTGAATATATTTTAATAAAATCTTTTTGTGGTTTTATCCCATATGGGTTTCCACATTAAACCTGTGAGTACTGTGCATTGTATGTTTTTGTATGTTTCTTATTGTTGGTAAAGTAATACAATTGATAAGTGTAAAATAGTAAGAAAAAGAAAGAGTAGTTGTATATTGATTCACCCCCTATCTCAGTATAAGTAAGTGTGCCAACAATTGGTATCAGAGCATGTTCCTTTAGGTACAATTTAACCACTGGATGGTGAATCCGTACAATGCACATAGATAAAACTAAATATTTTTCTATAAATAAAGATCCATTATTTGATGGATCAAATTATTCCTTCTAGAGCATAAGAATGAGAACTTACTTGATGGCTCTTGGGTTTGACATTTGGAGTGTGGTTAAGAATGGTTACACTCCCACAAATCCACTTGTAGATACATTTGGAAAAAGGCTTAGTGACAATAATGTTACAGCCATGAATGCAATTCTGTGTGGTTTGGCAGATTCATAATTTTTCAAAGTCATGCATTGTGTTTCAACAAAAGAGATGTAGGACAAGTTATATAATAAATATGAAGAGGATGACAAGGTCAAGAAGGAAATATTACAAACTGATAGGGGGTAATTTGAGAACCTTAAGATGAATGAAGAAGAGAGTATTGCAACATATTTTCTTCATGTAGATGATATTTTCAACACTATCAAAGGATTGGGTGAAGAGGTTAAAGAAACTATCATTGTAGAAAAAGTTCTTAGGTCACTTCCCTCAAGATTTGATCCCGCAATATCATCCATTGAAGAAATAAAGGACTTACACAATTTGACAATGGATGAGTTACATGGAATCATCATTACATATGAAATGAGGATAGAGAAGTATAAGAAAGAAAAGCCATAAATAAAGGAAGAAACATTCAAGGCATCAAAGAAGATATAGACAAAAGAATACAAAATAATCGAATATCAGACAATCAGATATCAGATAATCAAATCAGAGTGGGAAATACATTATATCGAATATCAGATAATTGAATTAGAGTGAGTGTGTATAAACACATGGATAAGATCCTGGTGGTCTAATGCCCTAGTGGGAAATACATACCAGACCAGAGTGACTGTGTAGTGAAAAAGGTTCCAAGTGGGCCAATGCCTCGGTGGAGGAGGCACATAGCATAAACAAGAATTAAATCCTAATCATTCATCATTGAGATCAACGGTTGAGAGTGAGGTATTGAAAAATCATAGAATATTGGAAGATCAAAATATATTTAAAATGTTGAAGTCCCGAGAGCTTCATGGGTCGATCGCCTGGTGATGCGGTGGTCCCAGTAACAACGTGATACACAAAGCACAATTTGATTGAGTCTGATAAAACAAGCTTCCATATCAGGATATCGAATATCAAATACCGAAAAAAAGTGAATGTGTGAAAGCCCGATGGGTCGATACCCAAGAGGGCTTGGTGGTCCAATGCACTGGTGGTCTGGTGAGTCCAGTGGTCATGACTCAAAGTATAAATGAGAAGCATATTTGGCCATTGACTATTAGATATCAATGACTAAGAATAAAGGCTCTGAAACCTCAAGCATGTCGGTATATCAAATGCCAGAACGAAGTGAAAGTGCAGTGTTGAAGTCCTGATCACCCGGTTCCTGATGGGCTGGTGGTAGATAGAAACATCAGAGCCATGAAAGTAGCCACGCGAATCCCATGTGTCAGAACATGTACTTGTGTTGAGTCAACATGGTGTCCAAACAAGGCTTGAGGACATGATGACCTCAATAGTCATGTCAGTGCCATGTCATCTAGTACACATGGAAGGGGTCCACATGGAGTCTATGTCATCCACCACATCATATTGAATATTGAAATATTGAAGGATCATTGCAATGTTAAAGTCCTGAGGGCTCAGTGGGTTGATGCTCTGGTGGCCTGATAATCCTGCTGCCCGGTGGCCTGGTATACCAAATCGGAGTATGAACGCACCCTTGACAATAACAAGGTCCTGGTGGGCCAGTGAAATGGTAGGATTGGTGGTCATGATATCTAGGGAACTATATCAAACGATGGTCAAGATCTAATCAAGGAATGATCAGATGGTTTCTAAGAGTTTAAGTTTTGTTGTGTGTTCTAATTGTTGGTGAATAGATCAACAATCAAAAATTAATTATGGACCCATTCGATGATTTTTGAGCATTGGGGGTCTATGCAGTAACTTGTGAACAAAACACATGAAAATGGGAGAAATTAGATTGTTTATAAAGGATTTTTGCAGGCATATTTAAAGGAGTGTAAAAGGATTTATAGTCAACCTCATGAACACAATTTTTTGGAATGTGGACAAAGCCTTTGGTATATGAGATTTGTGTATAAATAACATTTCCTAATAAATTTTAGGTAGTGTTGTGTGTGTGGAAGTTTGTGTATGTGAAAGTGATTGAGCATGAGGGTGTTGAAGGTGGAGGTTTTCAGGTGCTAGAGAATGTAAAAGAGGACAAAACATAATTGTCTAAAGGTGGTAGGGAGGTGTGAGGACAAACAAATAACATCTAAAGTCTCATTGAGTATGAAGAGGTGGATATTATCTTGGCAATTACAACAAAGAAATAGTAGTTTATGAAATAAACATATTTGTGCCAGAGAAATATTGGAGTGAAGCGTCGTTTTTGTGTTGTTGACACTTTAAGAAGAATTCAATCCAGATAGACAAGTTGAGGAGATTGGTGTCTCCAGTAATTTGGTGCTTACATCTTGTTGAGTTGGTACTCAGTTAAGGAGATTGGTGTCTCCAACAGGTTGGTGCCTGCAAATATTGTAACTGTAGGTTGGTTCATATATATATTTGTGAGTTGGTGCTCATATGAAGGGATTGGTTTCTCAATCAGGCGGGTGTCTGTAAACATTGTAAAATTTTGGTGTCTGTAACAGGTTGTAGCATTTGGATATATTTTAATAAAATCTTTTTGTGGTTTTATCCCATATGGGTTTCCACATTAAACCTTTGAGTATTGTGCATTGTATGCTTTTGTATGTTTCTTATTGTTAGTAAAGTAATACAATTGACAAGTGTAAAATAGTAAGAAAAAGAAAAAGCAGTTGTATATTGATTCACCCCCTATCTCAGTATAAGTAAGTGTGCCAACAATTGGTATCAGAGCAGGTTCCTTTAGGTACAATCTAACCACTGGATGGTGAATCCCTACAATGCACATGGATAAAACTAAATATTTGATTATAAATAAAGATCCATTATTTGATGGATCAAATTATTCCTTCTAGAGAATAAGAATGAGAACTTACTTGATGGCTCTTGGGTTTGACATTTGGAGTGGGGTTAAGAATGGTTACACTCCAACAACTCCACTTGTAGATACAATTGGAAAAAGTCTTAGTGACAATAATGTTACAACCATGAATGCAATTATGTGTGGTTTGGCATATTCAAAATTTGTCAAAGTCATGCATTGTGTTTCAACAAAAGAGTTGTAGGACAAGTTATAGAATAAATATGAAAGGGATGACAAGGTCAAGAAGGAAAAATTACAATCCCATAGGGGACAATTTGAGATACTTAATATGAATGAAGAAGATAGTATTGCAACCTATTTTCTTCATGTATAAGAGATTGTCAACACTATCAAAGGATTGGTTGAAGAGGTTAAAGAAACTATCATTGTGGAAAACGTTCTTATGTCACTTCCCTCAAGATTTGATCCTGAGATATCATCCATTGAATAAATAAAGGACTTAGACAATTTGACAATGGATAAGTTACATGGAATCATCATTACATATGAAATGACTATAAAGAAGTATAATAAAGCAAAGCCATCAATAAAGGAAGAAACATTAAAGGAATCAAAGAAGATAAAGACAAAAGAATACAAAATAAGCGACAAATTAGATAGTCAATCAGATGGAGAAGAAGCCAACTTTGTTAGAAAGATCAAGAGAGGAACATAAAAATACAAAGATAATATTCCCTTTAAATGATTTAATTGTGTAAAAGTATGACACTTTGTAGCTAAATGTCCTTATGCAAAAAATAGACTCTAACAATGAAAAAGAATTTTACTTCAAAAATTACAAGAAGGGTAAGATTGAAAAGAGAAGAAAGTTCTACAGACAAAAGAAGAAACTATATACAAATGAGGAAAACGTATCTTCTTATGACAGTGACAATAAAACATAATATATTCTCTTCATGGCCCTAGAAACACAAACTGATGAAATAGAAAGCAGAAACACAGATTTAGAAGAAGAAGACAATCTTGAGATTGAAGTGGAAGTGGATCTTGAAGGAGAAATCATATATGTTCTAAATGAAATAAAAAGACTAAGGAACAAGAAATGGATCCAAAAAGAGCAGATGAAGAAGTATATAAAAGAAATACTTTGTATAAAATAAAGATTTGATGAAGATGAAAAAATTGTCAGCGGGCTAAAAATACAAGTAGAAGAGGAAAAGAGAATTGAAGAAGTCTTAAGAGCCCAAATAAAAGAAACGAAAGATTTTTGTACCAGTCTAGAAGATGAAATGGTCTATATAAGAAAGGAGTTGGAGAAATAAAATACCAACATGAAATTTGAAAAGATCTTTGCAGCTTTAGATGAAATTCTAAATTGTCAAAGATCACCATTTGATAAGACAGGTCTTGGCTATAGTAATAAGAAGGAAAATGCTAAAGAAGATCCAACCTTCTCAAAACAGGTGAGTGGAGAAAAAACCAAGAGCTGTGTCAAGGTGCTAAAAAATCCTATTAAGTTTGAAAACAATATTAGGGAAGAAATAAATGTTCCATAGGGGACACATCTTCCTCACAAAGACAGAATTAGGAAGACTTTTCCATCAACATGGAATCATACAGTGAAGTACCAAAATCCTTTTTCTGGTTATTGTTACTCTTGCAATGGTTTTGGTCATAAACCTATAGAATGTAGAAAAAATGAAAAAGGAAGTTATATAAGGAACAAAAATAGACATTCCTATGGATTATCAAGAATAAATTACAACTCATTCTCCCCTTTATTGAATTATAACATTATATGTTATAATTGCAACAATTATGGGCATATAGAAAAGTTCTGTAGAATTGTTTCTAGAAAAGATAAGAAAGAGGAAATCCTAATAGTGACCGAAATAAATTAGGACAAAGGGAACAAAAGAAAGAAAAATCCTTATTGATACAATTTGTACTACATGCACAAAATAATAGGGATAAGTGGTACATTAACAATGGGTGCTCAAGTCACATGGCATGAGATAAAACAAATTTTATCACCTTGAAGAGGAACGAAGGTAGTGTTACCTTTGGGGAAAATGGGACTTCAAAGATAATTGTTAAGGGCACTCTTAGCCTTGACAATGGTAGGGATAAGGTAGAAAAGGTTTTGTGTGTCAAATAATTGAAGCACAATCTTCTCAATGTTAGCCAAATGTGTGATCAAGGACACATTCTCACTTTTAACTCCCAAGAATGTAATATCAGAAAGGAAGATTTAGGAAAACTAGTTGTAAGATCAATCAGAACCCCAACCAATGTATATATTATTGATGAAATCAATGGAGAAAATTGCTTCATGGGGTAGATAGATGAAATTTGGTTGTGGCATAAAATAATTGGCCATATGAAATTTGACAAATTGGTAAAAATCAACGCCAAACAAGTAGTAAGGGATATGAAAAGGATCACAAAACTACCAAACATTGTCTGTAAGCAGCGTTAGCATGGAAAGAAATCAAGGGTGAGATTCAAGACAAAGGAATATACAATATCCAAGACATTGGAACTTGTGCATACATATATATATGGACCAACAAGAACAAAAAGTCAGCCAGGAGAAAGTTATTTTATTTTACTTATTGATGATTATATTATAATGACTTGGGATTCCTTTCTTAAAAATAAATCTGAGGAATTTGAAAAGTTTAGATACTTCAAATATTTATTGAGAATGGTATTGACCCGAAAATCAAATGTTTAAGGTCAAATAATGGAGGTGAATTTACATCCAATGAATTTTAAGAGTTCTGTAAAACTCATGGAATAAAAAACCATTATTTAGCTACAAGAACTCCTCAACAAAATGGAGTGGTTGAAAGAAACAATAGAAATTCACAAGAGATTGTCAGGACAATGTTGAATGAAGCATGATTATTAGATAGTTTTTGGAGAGAAGCAGTTTACATTTCATTTTACATTATAAACAGATTGTAGATAAGGGTAAATAGTGATAAGACACCTTATGAATTATGGAAAGGTAGAACAACATCGGTCAAACATTTTAGAATATTTGGAAGCAAGTGTTATATCAAAATATATGATGAGTATTTAGGCAAGTTTGAATCAAGAACAAATGAATTAATTTTTCTTGGTTATTCATCAAGAAGAAAAACATACAAATGTTACAACAAAATACTACCGAATATTTTTGAAAGCATAAATGTCAGAATAGATGAAGAAAGATCTCATAAAAACAAACTTCAAACAAACGAAATTGAGTGTAGTAAAGAAGAAGAAGAAAAAGAAGAAGAAGAAGAAGAAGAAGAGGAAACAAAACAAAAAGATACACAGACCCCATCAAGGTTTGCACAAAAGAACCATCCAGAAAACTTAATTCTTGGTGATAAAAATGTTGAAACACAGACTAGGAGAAAATTGGCAAGCACTTTTGAATAGGTAAATCTCTCTTTCTTGTCTGAAATAGAGCCTAAATGTTTTGTAGAGGCCAGTGTAGATCAACATTAGGTTAATGCTATGGAGGAAGAGCTAATTTAGATTGAGAAGAATGAGACATGGGAACCTGTTCCTGTTGGATTATTGAGAGGTGGAGTGAATCAATAATAAAGAATTTTAATCATATAATCCAAGTGTTATATCATTGTAGCATTATCATTAAATAACTACAGAGTAAATAAGAAATGAAGAAATGAACAATCATACACATACACAATACACCAATGTTTGACGTGGAAACCCAAATAGGGAGAAAACCACAAAATGATTTTTCTTATATGTCTTGAAGAATTACATTCATTGGAAGCACCAACTTCCTTTGTTTTCCAGCTGCAACTGGAAGGAGGCTCCAACCCCCTAGTTTCTCAGGTTACAGCCTGAGGGAAGCTCCAACTCCCCAATTCTCTGGCTATAACCAGAAGGAGGCTACAAACCCCTATGTTCTCCAGCTACAATCGGAAGGTGGCTACAACCACATGTCCTTGCCCAATCCTACCACCCTGAAGTAGAAGTAGAATGATGGAACTACTATCAACCTATCACTTTGAGATATACCACTGTAAACCTACACCAATAAATCTGAACCATGCATCAACCTGTACCTCAACCTATAATCAACCTGTACCATACAAAAGTGCATCAACCATGCACCAACCTATACCAAACAACCTATAATCAACCTATACCATAAACAAGTGCATCAACCATGCACCAACCTATACCAAACAACCTATAATCAACCTGTACCATAAACAAGTACATCCAACCATGTACCAAGTATGTACAAATCATGTGTCAACTACTCATAAAATATGACTCATCAATATGTACCAACATCATCAACTATACACCTCATGTATGTGCCAACTCATCAACTACTTGTCTCAACCATGTACTCAACATGTATCTCAACCAAAAGACCGCATCCATTTCATCGTCCAAATCTGATTTTTAGATTTCTAATATACCTGGTGTATATGATCACATTCCTACAAACCTTCCTTAACTTTAACAACAAGAGACTAGCATTTTCATCAAACTTTTCTTTAGTCTCACATGCCTAGTTTTGGATTAGTCAACAACCCTAAACTGAAGTAATCATAACTTTGAACCTGTAATGTATAAATATATAAAACTGATACACAATGTGCTTTAGTGTATTTTATGCAATTCCTCCAACTTTCACTACTTGGAATCTCTTAGAAAAGGAGTTATAGCAAAAATGGCATACCTTGCATTTTGGATTATTCTAGAGATCGACCTTGTAGAGAATGCCCCACACAAAATGTTGTTGAATAGATATGAAACTGCTAAAACTCCTACTATATAATTTACTCTAACCAACATATTTGGTTTCATAGAATTTGGATTTTTTATTAAGAAGTTATGACACTTTTACCCAAAACACCTATTTTTGACTAGTTTCAAGACTAGCCACAAACCCTAGTTTCCACGGAGTGTAAATCCAAAAATACAATGACCCACAAGCTGAATTTTTTACCACAAATACCTGGATATGTTTCCTCAATGCAATAGAAATTTCAAGGTCTGAATCATTATAGAAAAAAAATTATGGCGAAAATGGTGAGATGACCTGAAAAACACATACCTTAGAAAGCACCATCAAAAGAATTTATCCTTCCTTGCATTTCGGCCTTCTTTTCTTCACCTTCACTCAAAATTATGGTTTATATATCCTTTGTTACCTCAGAAACCTATATATATTCAATATTCTCAAGTGTGTTTAAAATGAGAGAGCCTTGCCTCTTATTTATACTCTCCAAGTAGCTTCCTTAAAAACATCTTCTAGGTCACTTGGCCCCACTTTCCTTATATTAGGGTTAACCTACTTCTAATTTCTCCATTAAATTTATTATTGAAATAATTTATTTTATATTCACTTTGAATTATAATACACTCATTACTTCACTTTATTATTTACCTTTTAAAATCTCTTAAACCGCTTTGACTACTTTGACCTTTTGGGGCTTCTAGATGACATATGAGGGTCCTCCAACTTCGTAAGGCCATAAATCTCAAACCGTGAGAATTTATGTGACGTTCCACATACCACAAGAAATGAAATGAAATGTACTATCCATATATAATAATATTATATGAAAATATATTATAACTCATATCGTTATCCATCAAACAAACTTGGGTCCATTACTCAAACCCGGGGTCTCCAACTTCTCATGGCCATAACTCTCTAACCGTGAGGAGTTATGTGACTTTCCACATACCACCGGAAATGGAATGACAAGAAATGTCCATCTAGGATAGTTTACCTAAAAAATTCATTGTCCTTCATCTCAGTATTCCACAATTAATCATGGGTTCTCTTACTCTGCAAAACGTCTTCCCGTGAGGGATTTCACCATAAGGGGATCACTTTGGAGTTCATCCATATTTACTTCTTATCAACCATGAAAAGACAATAATGAGTCATATTTACATCAAACAATTTTGGTTCCATTACCCAAACCTTTGTGTTGCGGGGATTTCTTCAAGGGTTGACATCAATGACAACCAACCTTAATCAACAATCTTGCCTTTTGACATTGATGGAAAGACTCTGATGCAATACTGAAATCATATCACTCATGCTCCCCCTAGAACCATGCATCTATCCTTTGTATGTGATGAATCTGTTCCTCGTGGAACCATGCCTCTGTCCGTTGCATTTGTATATGATAAATCTATCCCCCTTTTCCATCAATGGCAAAGATATCTTTCCATCTGGGGATACTCCCCTTGACTGAATTGTCCTCTTATGGTGCTTCCTTGTGCACATCTAAGACATATAAGAGAATAATTCAAAAATCACTCAAAAAAGATTCATTTTCGAGTAAAAATCACTCCAAGTCTTTGGCAAAGATATTCAAAGGCTTCCCGTGGAAGTGGTTTTGTAAAGTTGTTTTCCACTTGTTCTTTTGTACTCACATACTCAACTCTGATGTTCTTTTCTGCAACTTGTTCCTGTAGAAAGTGATACTTTATTGGAATGTTCTTCGTCTTGGAGTGCATCATTGGTTTTTAGAGATAATGATGGCACTTCTAATATCACAATATATTGGAATGGGCTCATCATACTCAACCTATATATCAGTCAAAGTTTGTTTCATCCAAAGAACCCGTGTACAACATGTTGTTGTTGCAATATACTCTGCCTCGACTGTAGATAGAGATATTGATGATTATTTCTTGCTTAGCCATGATCCAAACACTCACCTAAATAGAATGCTACTCTACTAGTTCTTCGTCGGTCATCAATACAACATGCCTAATCTGCATCTATGTCAACAATAAGTGATAAATCTTTTCCTTTTGGATACCATAATCCCAACTCTTCTATTCCTTTGAGATATCTAAAAATCCTCTTTACTACTAATACATGTGATTCCTTTGGTGCTTCTTGAAATCATGCCACTTGTCCAACTTCTTGCATTACATCTGGTCTGGATGTTGTCACATATAGTAGGCTACCAATCATTGACCTGTATTGCCTTTGATCCGTAGACTTCGAATCATCATCTTTACTCAACTTACAACTGGTTTGCATGGGAGTGATAACTGGTTTTCAATCTTCCATTCCGAACCTCTTTAGCATTTCTCTAATATACTTGGTTTTAGAAATAAAAATTCCTTGGTTGCTTTGATGTATCTAAAGTCATAGAAAGAAGGATAGTTATTCAAGTAATGACATTTCAAATTCATTCTGCATGTTGTTTGCAAATTTCTGGCTTATCTTTTCATCATCACTACCAAAAATAATATCATCAACATAAACTTCAATTAATAAAATATTAGCTTGACTTACCTTGATGCAGAGGTTGTTGTCTGCACTTCCTTTTCTGAAGCCTTCCTATTGTAGATACTTATTTAGTCTAGAGTACCATGCTCTAGGAGCCTATTTTAGACCATACAAGGCCTTCTTTAATTTACACACATAATATGTGTTCTCTGATAGTTGAAATCCTTTTGGTTGTTCAATGTAGACTTCTTCTTCAAGTTCCCCATTCAGAAAAGATGATTTTACGTCCATTTGGTACACTTTAATATTTTCGGAGCATGCATAAGCTAAAAGCAAATGGATTGCTTCCATTCTGGAAACTGGGGAAAATGTCTCTTCAAAGTTGATTCCTTCAATCTGTGCATATCCTTTACATACAAATCTAGCTTTGTTCCTTGTAACCTATCCATCTTCATTCAATTTATTCTTGAAGACCCACTTTGTCCTCATCACATTCTTATTCTTTGGTCTTGGAACCAGTTCCCAAGTGTCATTTTTTTGTATTTCATCCAATTCTTCATTCATGGCCTTATTCCAAAATTCATCCTTGTTGGCTTCTTCAAAATAGTTTGGTTCAATTGTAGATAAGAGTGCTAGGTGTGTTTGTTCTGGTGAACGGATTTTTCTTCTAGTCTCAACTCTTGCATATTTGTTTCCAATAATCTGATCTGAAGGATGATTCTTATTTACTCATTTGCTAGGTGTCTTTGGAGATACTTGTTGAACTTTCTCTTCTATTTCTGTCATATTCTCTTCATCTTCCTCTTCTACTTCATATTCTACTTCTTCTTCGTGTTAGCGCTCTATAATTTGCCTAAGGCTACCGAGGCAATCACAGAGGTAACCTCGAACCGCTTCGAGTCTTGGATCTAGCCCTCCAAGTCTCAGAGAGGGATCTCTCTTTCAAATTTAACTTGGTTTGTAAGGGATTGATTTTAGGCTAGCTATAAAAGTATAGGGTTTTGGTTTTGATTTTTAAATGGTCAGTTTGGGACAGCAAGGAGGGCCATTGGGCAAATGGGGTCTGCGTTTTAAACAAGGTGATTCAATCTCAGATCTGGACAAAGTTCTTTCACAGGGAAAGGTAGCAGCAATATTGGATCGAATTGAGTTTAGATGACGTCGATTTGAGGAAGAAGTAGGGGAGGTAAAAGCCAGGCACAGGAGCAGCTAAGAATTCCTGAACTAAGATTTAGCAGAAAACATAAATATCATCAAAAGCTGAGAGGCAGAGTATCCGCTGATAAATTCTTCCTCTATTACTTTCCCTCTAATAATAAGAACTGAAAAAAAAATGAAAGATAACAGGAAAAACATTAAATAGAGTAAGAACACCACCACTATCACCACACAAGAATCTTGTAAAAGAAATATGTCTATTGCTGATCTATCATTAAAATTACAGAGAAATATTTCTCTGGTCATACACAGTCCATGCTCCAGCAAAGAAAAATGAAGCTACAGGTCAAGACCTCTCACACAGGTCGAAACAATAAGGAAAAAAAATTTATTTCTAGAACTCTCTCCTCTCAGCCCAGTCGAACCCAAGCTCATAACTCTGTTCTCTAAGAATAGAAAAACAGTTATAGTAAACTATCGACACCTGTAAACTATCTCTAAAATGAATTCGACAGCAAATCAAAGGGAAATTTACAATTATAAATGCTGCTTCGACATCTGGAGATGATATTTTTATGGTTGGTATTACTCCTGTAATTTCTCAATCGTAATTGAAAGCCCTTGCTGGAAAATGCCACTTGTGCTTTGCTACCGTTCAAAACTTTGAACAAATTCGCCACCTGATGTTGATCTGCGCCTGGAAAGCTGGATAATGGGTTAATGTGAGGATCTAGATATGATTTTTAGTTATTGAATTGTTGTCACATGCCTTTGACTGCCATCTGCCTTTGAAACGGTGCTACAAAACAATGATGCTTGGCCACCTGTGTTTAAACATGCTCTGCCACCTGTGACTGCATTATAAAATTGATGATAAGTGCCATTTTTCAACAACTGCGTATAAGCTTAATACTTTGTTCACTGCCAAATGTCTCGTGCTCCTTCTTAATAACCTGGACAAATCCCTTTGATCACTGAACTGCTCATTCAAAGTCCTTTTCCATCTGTCGCCAAGATGCTTAGAGGTTTCCTGGCTATGCTCCTTAAATCCTGGTGATCCTGAAACCATGGGATGGAACGACCCCATCTCCACCAAACTTATTTGGAATCTCCTCCTCGGGCTGTTTAACTTTATCATGCAGAATTAATAAATATTCCCTTTAGATTCGGGGGCTTATCATTCTTAGATTCCTCAAGTATAAGTCGTTGGGCTCCTCCAAGCATTCTAATATAGAAAGAGCTCTCAAGTAATCACTTAATGAAATCTGGAAATCCTCTCTTTCCAAAGATACATCTCCTAAGGTACTTATAACATCCACTTTTTCGATAGTATCTTCCTGTTTATCCATTGTCTCTTCATCCATAGATTTGAAAACCATCTTGATCACTGACAGAGCCTTTACCTTTGTCATTCCTAAAAGGAACTTCAGTAACAAGAAGTTCAGAGGGTTCACCCTTGCCAACTTTCCCAGAGATCACTTCTGTGGCATTCTTTGAAGAAGACTCTACCTTCTTTGCTAGAGCAACACTCTCATTAAAAATTAGGGTTCTTAAGCACACCATATGTCTTGCCCAGTTCTGGAAGTATGTTAGCAAAATTTTGAAATGCTTGAGGTGGAACAATTTTAGAAAAATAAATCACTACCCAGGAACTGTGAAAAGAGCAGTAAATGCTATAGTAGCAAACAGGACAACAACGACTGTTACTGAGTTAGTGGCATTGTTTATCCCTTCCCTCTGCAGTTTCTTTAGTTCCTTTGCTATACCATTCACGCTTTTATTGGTCTTTTCAGTCTGCCTTAGTTGCTGGTAAACCTCGTGCTGCAATAGGGCCTTTCGCCTCTCGCCAAAACCTGGAGTTTTGATCGCAGCAACTTTAACACTGCATTCTAGTTCTTCTGACTTGCGTTTTAGAGAAGGAAAGTTTAATGTTAGTTTCTTTTTGCTGTCTCCTCTTTAATTTGCAATACATCTGCTTCTTCGACAAGATCATTCCGTGTCTCCTCAAGATTATGATAATTTCCTACCAAAATAATGGTACGTGGTCGTGAAACATATGCAACAGGAGCAGGTATATGAGTTTAGAACTCCACCTTCCACAATATCATCAATCACATTAATTTCGGGAGGTGGCCAACCAAGAAGACTGTTCTGCACTGCAAAAATAATTTCACTTTCAGTTCTTTCTAATGCTTGATTGAAAACGCTGATACAATCCCTCGGTGTCACCTCTATGCATGCGTCCTCCTCTGCGTTGGACACCTTTAAATTGTTTCAATACCTGTCATAGGGTTTTAAGCGCTGTGTTTATATATATATTTTTAATTCTCTGCGCAATATCCCACATTCGCGTGGTGAAATAAACTTTAGGTGCTTATAATAGCCAACAGTTATGTAATCATTCGATGAAGTGAGCCGGAGCCCGAGGCTTGGGAATTTGGGTCTGGTGTTAGCGCTGACTTTGGTTTGTGTGTTTGTTGTAGGTGCGTGAAATGGTGCTTATCCTTGGTGTCGATCATTCGGAGGTTGGCCCTAGGCCACTATACCTTTTGCCAAATTTTTGTTAATTTGTTCATACAACTCTGCATGAAGGCAAAGGCCGAGGGGCCAATTTTTAATTTTTTAGCTAAATTCATCAAACACAAATTATAAGAACCCAACTTCGCATTTGACCCTCATGAGTCAAATTTCGCCATTTCAAACCACTTCATAATTTGTGATAAAATTGCACCGGAACTCGCTTTGAAACTTGCACGCAAACACTCGTCTTATGCTTGGTCAGTGTCGGGCGCTTTCCGCTGCCTTCGCAAAGCGTCATGAGCGAACACATATGCCTGAAAAGATAAATATTATTCAGAACACTGATCCCCTATTATATAGGGTTCTAACACTTCGAAAAATTGTTCCATTGATTTGTTTTCTTCTTCCTTTGATTCTGGTCTGCCTGTTTCATCAATTGTTACATTGATGCTTTCTACAACTTTATTTATTCTTAGATTGTAACACTTGTATGCTTTCCTTGTACATGATTAACCAACAATTATTCCTTTGTCCACATAAGATTCAAACTTTCCCATTCCCCCATCTTCTCTTTTGATGTAGCATTTTCTTCCAAAAACTCTAAAGTGCTTCACATTTGTTGGTCTTCCTTTCCATAGCTCATAGGGAGTTTTATCAGTGTCGTTTCTGAGCATTACTCTATTTTGAATGTGAACTATTGTATGCACTGCCTGTGTCCAAAATATATCTGTCAATTTGTAATCCATTAGCATTGTTTGAGCCATTTCCTGTGTAATTATCATCCATTATGATAATGTTCCTTTGTCTATGAACCACTCTCTGAACCAATCTATGAATCCATGCTCTTGTCCACTACCATATAGCTATCCAAACCTTCTAAGTGTTCTTACAAATCCATCTCTGTCCATACTGTCCAAGACTCTACTTGCGCAAATGCCCATAATGCTAACCAAATTATCATTATACTATCAAACTGTACTTCTGCTAACTGATTGCTCTGAATATGTCTTTTCAAACTCTGCAAGTCGCTCGAAGGATGGTTCTTTGGTCTGTCACAGCTATCACATAGACTCCCTCTGTCTAATATTTATATTACTTGGGAGTCTCTAAGTCGTATGTCTCAGAACAATTCCTGCTCTGATGTGTATTCATCATCATCTTCACTGGTAGATTCATCATCATCTTCACTGGTAGATTCATCATCATCTTCATTGGTAGATTCATTATCTCTCTCGGTTCTAACTTCTTTCTTTCTATCTGTGGATTCATCTTTCACTACAATGTCTGAAAGTACAATCTCTTGAACATGTTCCTTATTTACCTGTCCTTCCTTTCTTACAGTTATTTTTCAAACCTTTATGTATCTGACATCTTTCTTTTTCTCTGTAGAATTTTCTTCATCTCATTTTATTGTCAATCTTGCAATCTCTAGTACCTAGTATTTGTTCACCTATTCTTCCTATTTTCTTATCCATACTTTCTTATATTTGATATCAGTTTTCTCTTTCATGGAACTATCGTTCATGCTTCTACAATCACTAGCTATGTGTCCATAGTTATGACATTTGTAACACTCAATGTTACGTGCGACCACATAGGCACGGTCTGCTTGAACATTTCTTTTATAATCCCCGCAATTTGCAACCTTATGTCCAAAGTTAGTACAATAAAAATAATGACCACAAAATCAATTTTAATACCTGGGACTGAATGATCTTCTTTGTGGCGTAGTCCTTCTGAATTTTTTCTTTGACTGATCATGATCATGATTGAAGCTTCTTTGTGGCTTGAACATGTATGGTATTCTTGAAGATGTATCGTCAATAGTTTTCTTAGATTATGGTTGACCATGATTCCTTCCTTTGAGTACTTCGACATAACTCTTTATATTTTCTTCATTCTTCTTTTCTAGCAACGTAGAGTGCTTCTCTTCATTCTCTACAACTGATGTGGATGTTTCTGTCTCTTCAAATTTCTTGTTGAGCTTGACGATTTTGACTCTTAGTGTGACAACTTCTTCAATATTCTCAACCTATTCTTCTTTCTTCATTATCTGAGACTTCATGACCTCTTTTGTTCTCTTTGCTTCTTCAAGTTGGATTTTCAATGCAGTTATTTCTTCTTCCAATCTTCTCTCTTCTTGACCAAACTCTTCCTCAAGTTGGTTTAAGTCATTGGTTATTTCCTTAAGATGATCCATCAATAACTTTTCTCTCTTTTCCATGTCTTCCTTTTGTGCTGCTATGCTGGCTTCTAAACATTTGTTTTGATATTCTAGAGTTTCTTCAATTCTTTTGGCCTCTTCTAGTTGAGCTCTTAAATTCTTGATGACCTACTGATCCTTTTCGGAACCTTGAACACTTTTATTTTGCTTCATCAATTCTTTCTTGGATGACTTATTTTCTTCTCTTTCTTTCCTTAGATATTTAATTGCACCAATCAATTTTTCTTTGTAATCAACTTATGCTTCATCATACTCTTCCTCTTCTGAATCTGCCTGACATGATGAGCATATTTCTTCTTGTTCTATATCTACATCTTCTTTGGCATTTTCTGAATCTGCGATGGGTGAAGAATATATGTCATGTAACTTATCCCAAAGTTCTTTGGCTGATGAACATTTACCAACCTTTTCTCTTACCAGTTTAGGTAATCATTCCTAGATGAAATCCATTGTTATTTTGTTATTCTTCTTCAATTCCTTCTTGGCTACAGTCTTTTCCCTTTTTGAACTATCATATCCTGTAACAATTGATAGCCAAATATAATGTCCCTGTGCTTGTAAAAATACTTTCATCCTTCTTCTCCACATATCATACTTAAAACCATTCTGACCATTAAACATTGGTACTCCATTCTCAGAATAATCCATGATCTCTTTCCAATGGTTAAACTGTTTCCTGAAGGGACCTTGCTCTGATACCAATTATTGGATTACTGAGAGGGGGGGTGAATCAGTAATAAATAATTTTAATCATTTTTAACCATATAATCCAAGTGTTATATCAATGTAGCATTATCATCCAATAATTGCAGAGTAAATAAGCAATGAACAAATGAACAATCATAAACATACACATTACACCAATATTTTATGTGGAAACCCAAATCGGGATAAAAACACATAATACTTTTTCTTATATGTCTTGAAGAATTACATTCATTGGAAGCACCAACTTCCTTTGTTTTCCAGCTGCAACTAGAAGGAGGCTCCAACCCCATGGTTTCTCAAGCTACAACCTGAGGGAAGCTCCAACTCCCCAATTCTCTGGCTACAACCAGAAGGAGGCTACAACCCCCTATGTTCTCCGTCTTCAACCGGAAGGTGGCTACAACCACTTGTCCTTGCCCCGTCCTGCCACCCTGAAGTAGAAGGAGAATGATGGAACTACTGTCAACCTGTCACTATGATATATACCATTGTAAAACTATACCAATAAATATGAACCACGCATCAATCTGTACTTCAAACTATAATCAACCTGTACCATAAACAAGTGCATCAACCATGCACCAACCTGTAATCAACCTGTACCATAAACAGGTCCATCAACCATGTACCAACCTGTACCAAACAACATGTAATCAACCTGTACCATAAACAAGTGCATCCAACCATGTACCAAGTATGTACCAATCATGTGTCAACAACTCATCAACTACAACTCATCAATATGTACCAACATCATCATCTATACACCTCATGTATGTGCCAACTCATCAACTACTTGTCTCAACTATGTACTCAACATGTATCTCAACCAAAATCCCTCATCCATTTCATCATCCAAATCTGATTTGTATCTTTGTAATAGACCTGGTGTATATGATCACATTCCTACAAACCTTCCTTAACTTTAACAACAAGAGACTAGCATTTTCATCAAACTTTTCTTAAGTCTCACATGCCTAGTTTTGGATTAGTCAACAACCCTAACTTGAAGTAATCATAACTTTGAACCTGTAATGTTTAAAGATTTGAAACTAATACACAATTTTTTTCAATGTGTTTTTTGCAATTCCTCCAAGTTTCACTACTTGGAATATCTCATAAAAGGAGTTATAGCAAAAATGACATACCTTACTGAATTCTGGGTTATTCTAGAGAGCGACATTGTAGAGAATGCCCCACACAAACTGTTTGTTGAATAGATATTAGACTATTAAATAACATACTAAATACTGTACTTTAAACAAAACATTTGGTTTCACTAAATTTGGATCTTTTATGAAGAAGTTATGACGTTTTTACCTGAAACACCTGTCTTTGACTAGTTTTAGGACTAACCACAAACCCTAGTTTCCACGGAGTGTAACTCCAAAAATACAACGACCCACAAGCTAAATATTTTACCAAAGATACTTGGATATGTTTCCTCAATGGCATAGAAATTTCAAGGTCTGAACCATTACAGAAAAAAAGTTACAGAGAAAATGGGTAGATGACCTGAAAAAAACATACCTTAGAAAGCACCATCAAAAGAATTTATCCTTCTTTGCATTTTGGCCTTCTTTTCTTCACCTTCACTCAGAATTTCAGTTTAGATATCCTTTATTACCTCAAACAACTATAGATATTCAATATTCTCAAGTGTTATTAAAATGAGAGAGCCTTGCCTCTTATTTATACTCTCCAAGTAGCTTCCTTAAAAACATCTTCTAGGTCGCTTGGCCCCACTTTCCTTATTTTAGGGTTAACCTAATTCTAATTTCTCCATTAAATTTATTATTAAAATAATTTATTTTGTATTCACTTTGAATTATAATACACTCATTACTTCACTTTATTATTTACCTTTTAAAATCTCTTAAACCACTTTGACTACTTTGACCTTTTGGGGCTTCTAGATGACATATGAGGGCCCTCCAACTTCGTAAGGCCATAACTCTCAAACCGTGAGGAGTTATGTGACGTTCCACATACCAAAATAAATGGAATGACATGTACTATCCATATAGAATAGTATTATATGAAAATATATCATAACTAATATAGTTATCCATCAAACAAACTTGGGTCCATTACCCAAACCTGGGGTCTCCAACTTCTCATGGACATAACTCTCTAACCGTGAGGAGTTGTGTGACGTTCCACATACCATCGGAAATAGAATGACAAGAACTATCCATATAGGATATTTTACCTGACAAATTTACTATCCTTCATCTCATTATTCCATAATTAAGCATGGGTTCTTTTACTCCACAAAGCATCTTCTCGTGAGGGCTTTCACCATAAGGGGACCACTTTGGAGTTCATCCATATTTACTTCTTATCAACCATGAAAAGACAATAATGAGTCATCTTTAAATTAAACAATCTTGGGTCCATTACCCAAATCTTTGTGCTGTGGGGATTTCTTCAATGGTTGACATCAATGACAACCAACCTTAATCAACAATCTCCCCCTTTGGCATTGATGGAAACACTCTGATGCAATACTAAAATCATATCACTCATGTTCCCCCTAGAATCATGCCTATGTCCTTTGTATCTGATAAATCTGCTCCCACTGGAACCATGCCTTTATCCGCTGCATCTGCATCTGATAAATCTCTCCCCCTTTGTCATCAATGGCAAAGGTATCTTTCCATCTGGGGTTTCTCCCCCTAACTGAACTGTCCTCTTATGGTGCTTCCTCATGTACATCTAAGACATATAAGATAAGAATTCAAAAAGCATTCAAAAAACATTCATTTTGGAGTAGAAATCACTCCAAGACTTTGGCAAAGATATTCAAAGGCTTCCCATGGAAGTGGTTTTGTAAAGATGACTGCAACTTGTTCTTTTATGCCCACATACTCAACTCTGATGTTCTTTTCTATAGCCTGTTCTCATAGAAAGTGATACTTGATTGGAATTTCCTTCGTCTTGGAGTGCATGACCAAGTTTTTGAGATACTGATGGAACTTGTAATATCACAATATATTGGAATGGGCTCATCATACTCAACCTGTATATCTGTCAAAGTTTGTTTCATCCAAAGAACCTGTGTACAACATGTTGTTGCTGCAATATACTCTGCCTCAACTGTAGATAGAGATACTGATGATTTTTTCTTCCTTAGCCATAATACCAAACACTCACCTAAGTAGAACGCTACTCTATTGGTTCTTCGTCGGTCATCAATACAACCTGCCTAATCTGAATCTGTGTAGGAAATAAGTGGTAGATATTTTCCTTTTGGATACCATAATCCAAACTCTTATGTTCCTTTGAGATATCTGAAAATCCTCTTTACTGCTAATACATGTGATTCCTTTGGTGCTACTTGAAATCATGCCACCTGTCCAACTTCTTGCATTACATATGGTTTGGATGCTGTCACATATAGTAGGTTGCCAATCATTGACCTATATTTCCTTTGATCTATAGACTTCAAATCATCATCTTTTCTCAACTTACAACTGGTTTGCATGGGAATGATAACTGGTTTTCAATCTTCCATTATGAAATTCTTTAGCATTTCTCTGATATACTTGGTTTGAGAAATAAAAACTCCTTGTTTTCTTTGATGTATCTAAAGTCCCAGAAAGAATGATAGTTCTCCAAGTAATGACATTTCAAATTCATTATGCATGTCTTTTGCAAATTTCTGGCTTAACCTATCATCATCACTACCAAAAATAATATCATCTACATAAAGTTCAATTAATAAAATATTACCTTGACTTACCTTGATGTAGAGGTTGTTGTCTGCACTTCCTTTTCTAAACCCTGTCTGCTGTAGATACTTATCTAGTCTAGAGTACCATGCTCTAGTAGCCTGTTTTAGACCAAATAAGGCCTTGTTTAATTTACACACATAATCTATGTTCTTTGACAGTTGAAATCCTTCTGGTTGTTCAATGTAGACTTCTTCTTCAAGTTCCCCATTCAGAAAAGATGTTTTTACATCCATCTGGTACACTTTAATATTTTTGGATCATGCATAAGCTAAAAGCAAACCGATTGCTTCCATTCTAGAAACTGGGGAAAATGTCTCTTCAAATTCGATTCCTTCAATCTGTGCATATCCTTTACATACCAATCTAGCCTTGTTCCTTGTAACCTGTCCATCTTCATTCAATTTATTCCTAAAGACCCACTTTTTGTCTATCACATTCTTATTCTTTGGTCTTGGAACTAGTTCCCAAGTGTCATTTTTCTCTATTTCATCCAATTCTTCATTCATGGCCTTATTCCAAAATTCATCCTTGTTGGCTTCTTCAAAATAGTTTGGTTCAATTGTATATAAGAGTGCTAGGTGTGTTTGTTTTGGTGAACCAATTTTTCTTCTAGTCTCAACTCCTGCATCTTTGTTTCCAATAATTTGATTTGAAGGATGATTTTTCTGTACTCGTTTGATAGGTGTCTTTGGAGATACTTGTTGAACTTTCTCTTCTGTTTCTGTCATATTCTCTTCATCTTCCTCTTCTACTTCATATTTTGCTTCTTCTTCGAAAAGTTATTCCATTGATTTTTTTTCTTCTTCCTTTGATTCTGGTCTGCTTGTTTCATCAATTGTTACATTGATGCTTTCTACAACTTTGTTTAGTCTTAAATTGTAACACTTGTATGATTTCCTTTTACTTGAGTAACAAACAAGTATTCCTTTGTTCACACGAGAGTCAAACTTTCCCATTATTCCATCTTCTCTTTTGATGTAGCATTTGCTTCCAAAAAATCTGAAGTGCTTCACATTTGTTGGTCTTCCTTTCCATAGCTCATAGGGAGTTTTATCAGTGTTGTTTCTGAGCATTACTCTGTTTTGAATGTGAACTGTTGTATGCACTTCATGTGTCCAAAATATATATGTCAATTTGTAATCCATTAGCATTGTTTGAACCATTTTCTGTGTAATTATCATCCATTACGATAATGTTCCTTTGTCTTTGAACCAATATCTGAACCAATCTATGAATCCATGCTCTCATCCACTATCAAATATCTATCCAAACTTGCTAAGTGTTCTTACAAATCCATCTCTATCCATACTATCCAAGACTCTACTTGTGCAACTATCCATAATGCTAACCCATTTATCATTATACTATCAAACTGTACTTCTTCTAACTGATTGCTCTGAATATGTCTTTTCAAACTCTACAAGTTGCTCGAAGGATGGTTCTTTGGTTTGTCACAACTATAGAATAGACTCCCCCTGTCTAATATTCATATTACTTGGGAGTCTCTAATCCGTATGGCTCAGAAGAATTCCTTCTCTGATGTGTATTCATTATCATCTTCATTGGTAGATTCATCATCATCTTCATTGGTAGATTCATTATCTCTCTCAACTCTGACTTATTTCTTTCTATCTGTGGATTCATCGTTCACTACAATGTCTGAAAGTACAATCTCTTGAACTTGTTCCTTATTTACATGTCCTTCCTTTCTTTCAGTTATTTTCCAAACCTTTCTATATCTGATATATTTCCTTTTCTCTGTAGAATTTTCTTCATCTCGTTTTATTGTCAATCTTGCGATCTATGGTACTTGGTCTTTGTTCACTTGTTCTTCCTATTTTCTTATCCATAATTTCTTATGTCTGATATTAATATTCTCTTTCATGGAAGTATCGATAATGATTCTACAATCACTGGCTATGTGTCCATAGTTATGACATTTGTAACACTCAATGTTATTTGTGACCACATAGGCACGGTCTGCTTGAACATTTCTTTTATAATCCTTGCAATCTGCAACCTTATGTCCAAAGTTAGTACAATAAAAACAATGACCATAAAATAAATTTTCATACCTGAGAGTGAATGATCTTCTTTGTGGCGTAGTCCTTATGAATTTTTTATTTGACTGATCATGATCATGATTGAAGCTTCTTTGTGGCTTGAACATGGATGGTATTCGTGAAGATGTATTGTCAATATTTTTCTTAGATTTTGGTTGACCATGATTCCATCCTTTGAGTACTTCTGCATAACTCTTTCTATTTTCTTCATTCTTCTTTTCTAGCAACATAGAGTGCTTCTCTTCATTCTCTACAACTGATGTGGATTTTTCTGTCTCTTCAACTTTCTTGTTGAGCTTGACGATTTTGACTCTTAGTGTGACAACTTCTTCTTCAAGATTCCCAACCTCTTCTTCTTTCTTCATTATCTGAGACTTCATGACCTCTTATGTTCTCTTTGGTTCTTCATGTTGGATTTTCAATGCAATTATTTCTTCTTCCAGTCTTCTCTCTTCTTGACCAAACTCTTCCTCAAGTTGGCTTAAGTCATTGGTTCTTTCCTTGAGATGATCCATCAATATATTTTCTATCTTTTCCGCATATTCCTTTTGTGCTACTATGTTGGCTTCTAAACATTTCTTTTGATATTCTAGAGTTTCTTAAATTCTTCTGGCCTCTTTTAGTTGGCCTTTTCGGAACCTTGAACACTTTGATTTTGCTTCATCAATTCTTTCTTGGATGACTTGTTTTGTTCTCTTTCTTTCCTTAGATATTTAATTGCACTGATCAATTTTCCTTTGTAATCAACTTCTTCTTCATCATACTCTTCCTCTTCTGAATTTGTCTGACATGATGAGCATCTTTCTTCTTGTTTTGTATCTACATCTTCTTTGACATTTTCTGAATCTGTGATGGTTGAAGAATATATGTCATGTAAATTATTCCAAAGTTCTTTCATTGATGAACATTTACCAACCTTTTCTCTTACCGGTTTAGGTAATCCTTCCTAGATGAAATCCATTGCTATTTTGTTATTCTTCTTCAATTCCTTCTTGGCTGTAATATTTTCCCTTTTTGATCTATCATATCCTATAACAACTGATAGCCAAATATAATGTCCTTGTGCCTGTAAAAATATTTTCATCCTTCTACTCCACATCTCATACTTAAAACCATTATGACCATTAAACATTGGTACTCCATTCTTAGAATAATCCATGATCTCCTTCCAGTGGTTAAACTGTTTCCTGAAGGAACCTTGCTCTGATACCAATTGTTGGATTACTGAGAGGGGGGGTGAATCAATAATAAAGATTTTTAATCATTTTTAACCATATAATCCAAGTGTTATATCAATGTAGCATTGTCATCTAATAAATTCAAAGTAAATAAGCAATGAACAAATGAACAATCATGCACATACATAGTACACCAATTTTTTACGTGGAAACCCAAATCGGGAGAAAACCACAAAATGATTTTTCTTATATGTCTTGAAGAATTACATTCATTGGAAGCACCAATTTCCTTTTTTTTCTAGCTACAACTGGAAGGAGGCTCCAACCCCCTAGTTTCTCAGGCTACAGCCTGAGGGAAGCTCCAACTCCCAAATTCTCTGGATACAACCAGAAGGAGGCTACAACCCCCTATGTTCTCCAGATACAACCGGAAGGTGGCTACAACCACCTGTCCTTTCCCCGTCCTGCCACCCTGAAGTAGAAGTAGAATGATGAAACTACTGTCAACCTATCACTGTGAGATATACCACTGTAAACATGTACCAATAAATCTGAACATTGCATCAACCATGCATCAACCTGTACCTCAACCTGTAATCAACCTATACCATAAACAAGTGCATCAACCATGCACCAACCTGTACCAAACAACCTGTAATCAACCTGTACCATAAACAAGTGCATCAACCATGCACCAACCTGTACCAAACAACCTGTAATCAACCTGTACCATAAACAAGTGAATCCAACCATGTACCAAGTATGTACCAATCATGTTTCAACTAATCATCAACTATGATACATCAATACGTACAAACATCAACAACTATACACCTCATGTATGTGCCAACTCATGAACTACTTGTCTCAACCATGTACTCAACATGTATCTCAACCGAAATCCCTCATCCATTTCATCATCCAAATATGATTTGTAGCTTTGTAATAGAATTGTTTTATATGATCACATTCCTACAAACCTTCCTTAACTTTAACAACAAGAGACTAGCATTTTCATCAAACTTTTCTTTAGTCTCACATGCCTAGTTTTGGATTAGTCAACAACCCTAACTTGAAGTAATCATAACTTTGAACCTGTAATGTATAAATATTTGAAACTGATACAAAATGCTATTCAATTTGATTTATGCAATTCCTCCAAGTTCCACTACTTGTAATTTCTCATAAAAGGAGTTACAGAAAAAATGGCATAACTTGCTGAATTCTAGATTATTCTAGAGAGAGACATTGTAGAGCATGCCCTGCACAAAGTATTTTTTGGATCAATATGAAATGGTTATAAAATATACTAAAAAATGTACTCTAACCAACACATTTTGTTTCATGGAATTTGGACCTGTTATGAATAAGTTATGATGTTTTTACCCGAAACACCTGTTTTTGACTAGTTTCGGGACTAACCACAAACCCTAGTTTCCACGGAGTGTAACTCAAAAAATACAACGACCCATAAGATGAATTGTTTACCATAGATAATTGGATATGTTTCCTCAATGTCATAGAAATTTCAAGGTCTGAATCATTATAGAAAAATTTGTATGGCGAAAATGGTGAGATGACCTGAAAAAAACATACCTTAGAAAACACTATCAAAAGAATTTATCCTTCCTTGCATTTCGGCCTTCTTTTCTTCACCTTCACTCAGAATTCTGGTTTAAATATCCTTGGTTACCTCAGACACCTATATATATTCAATATTCTCAAGTGTGATTAAAATGAGAGAGCCTTGCCTCTTATTTATACTCTCCAAGTAGCTTCCTTAAAAACATCGTCTAGGTCACTTGGCCCCACTTTCATTATTTTAGGGTCAACCCACTTCTAATTTCTCCATTAAATTTATTATTGAAATAATTTATTTTGTATTCACTTTGAATTATAATACACTCATTACTTCACTTTATTATTTACCTTTTAAAATCTCTTAAACCACTTTGACTAC
>ML779625.1:551607-572009 GCA_009831015.1 Picea engelmannii | reverse complement strand
CACTTTGACTACTTTGACCTTTTGGGGCTTCTAGATGACATATGAGGGTCCTCCAACTTCGTAAGGCCATAACTCTCAAACCGTGAGGAGTTATGTGACGTTCCACATACCACAAGAAATGGAATGACATGTAATATCCATATTGAATAGTATTATATGAAAATATATCATAACTCATACCGTTATCCATCAAACAAACTTGGGTCCATTACCCAAACCTGGGGTCTCCAACTTCTCATGGCCATAACTCTCTGACCATGAGGAGTTATGTGACATTCCACATACCATCGGAAATGGAATGAAAATAATTATCCATCTAGGATAGTTTAATTGACAAATTCATTGTCCTTCATCTCATTATTTCACAATTAAGCATGGGTTCTCTTACTCCACAAAGTGTCTTCCCGTGAGGGCTTTCACCATAAGGGGACCACTTTGGAGTTCATCCATATTTACTTCTTATCAACCATGACAAGACAATAATGATTCATCTTTACATAAAACAATATTGGGTCCATTACCCAAAGCTTTGTGCTACGGAACTTTCTTCAAGGGTTGACATCAATGACAACCAACCTTAATCAACAGTTCCTAGACCAAAAGATGAGAATATATTTGGTATATGCAACCCTATGCTTTTGAAGATAGATGTGGCCCTATGTTGCCTGCTAGATTTGTAATAGTAAAAATGATCATGCGTAATGGGATGTTTGTAATGTCCTTGACTGGAATCTTCCCACTTCTTTTTTGGGTGCCTTCCCTACAATATTGTGCAATGTATTCCTCATTTGAAAATCCAGTTTCTCGATGACCGACCAAAATAATTGGTGCCCCCCACTTGGATATCCCTGTTAAGAAGTCAATTTAATCCATATCTATATCAAGAGTATGAGGACCTGGATGAAAGAGTTGGTCATTTACATCCCACATCCTTATCAAATGGTCCAAAACAAGAACTTGCTTTCTCATACTCTGAGTGTTGAAGTACTTAAGAAAACCGCAGTCCCTTAGTGTTGTTATGATGTTTGTTTCATGCAAAGTGGCCATTTATTAGACCTCATGTTCTCTCTCTTTCCATTCAATAATTTTTTCCAAGAACTTCCTACACATCACTAGAAGAATGATTAGTCAAAATTTGAGCATAATCTAGTGTTTTCTTGATCATCTATTTACAAACGTTTTTAGAGAATTGTGCCTATAACCCCCCTAGAGGGGGTTATAGAGTGATAGTATTTCCATACTAATTATATAAATGGTGATGAAACCTACTTCATCACTCCTTGCGATTCACTATGGGATATATGGCATCTTAGGGCGCTAAGAGAGCCCCAAATCAACTAAAATCCAGCTTAAACTTGCACAAAATGACATAAAAGCACAATGAAATGAAAGAGAATGATGAGAGGAATAACCTACTTCAGAAGGCTCATAAAATGGTCTCTTGGATCTCCCACAATCAACACTCCAATATTTTCTCTAAAGAGGTGAAACTTTCCAACAAGGAAAGACTAAGAGGTAAAATAGACTAGGTATTTTCACTAGCTGCTCTTTAATCCGTTGGAACTAGTTATTTTACTATGTTCACATTGCCTGTTTTCTTACATACAAGTTATTTCTTTGAGTGTAAATGTTATTTGATGAAATTTAAGGATATTTATGACCTTATTTCCATTGATTCATTGCTTACTTGTGTAGGACTTTAGGAGGTAAGAAGTTTTCTTTAATGGTGACCTTGTTAATGAGAGCAAGTTTTGTCCTTCGTCGAGCCCATTAAACAACAAAGAGTTGTATTTTGAGTGGTATATTATCCATTTTTCGGCCTCATAAAACTAATTATGAAAAACTGTAACACTCTAGTCAACCTCAGTTAGAAGAGTTCTCCTTTGTATTGTTTTATACTTTTTCGGGCTTGGGGGACTAAATAATTTATGAAAAAGAACATCCTTGGAGTTGATGGAATATCCAACAATAATAAGAGGGGGGGGGGTGAATCAGTAGTGCCTACTTTTTCTATTAATTCCAACAATATTGAGCACACACATTAGTTATTCAATTAAACAATATATGATGAACAACAAACCCTTATGAGAAAAATATTTTATCGTGGAACCCAACAGGTAAAACCACCAACTATTTTCTCATTAATAAATTATTCTTTTACAAAACTGTTTTCAAGCTACAACTTGATGGAGATATTGTCCCCAAGTTTCTTCAACCACAAATGAAGGAATGCTTCCACACCCCATTTACTAGCTACAACTAGAAGGAGGCTATGACCCCCTAGTTTATCAACTACCACTGAAAGGATGATTCGACAACCTATTTACCAGCTACAAATGAACGGAGGCTACAACCCCCTAGTTTATCAACTACTAATGAAAGGATGCTTCAACACCCTATTTACTAGCTACAATTGGAAGGAGGCTACTACCCCCTATTTAGTCATCTACAACTGACAAGGAAGCACCTACTCCCCTGCTGCCCTTGCACCACCCAACCACCCTTAATTTCACAATGCAATTCAATCTCTTCTTCTCTTCATTAAATTTGATTCATGCAACCATTAACACAAGACCTATCATATTTGATTTTTTTACTTTGACTTATTTTCCCTTGCTCCACCCTTCCTCCCTCTATGCAGGTTATAACACTTATAACTCTTTTACTGTACTATGTTCAAGATATTCATAAACATACAAAGATACTATCAATTCTTCAAGTCTTCTTAGAATCATTAATTGTTGTACTTTCTACTTGTCTACTGCAACCTCTTCTTGTACGGTCTTCTAGTTATCTGCAGTCAAACTTCATCTCTTTCTCTCTGGCTTCTGTTAGTTAATATTTAATGAATCTTTTGTAGTCCAATAAAGATATTATGTATCAAATACTGGATTTCATAACTGCTGCTCCGTCTTCTTCTATTCTTGATCTTCAATAATACATTGACATGCCCATTAGAACCAACAATTCTTCTTCTTGAAATCTGCTTCTAATTTGATCTTCCTATTTGAACTGCAGAGACACTTTCTTCTCACCACTCTGTCTTGTTTATATATTCTTCAAAACAGCGTGAGTGTGATACATAATGTCCCTTTGTTTGGACCATCACACCTCTTCATCTAACTTAACCATAATCACAGTTTATTATTCTTATCGTGAAGGCTTTTCATAAATTGATCACATATATGGATCAATTTCATCTTTTAACTCGATCCCGAATCTCTACAATTATTTCAGAAATCGATTTCTGTAGAGGTGCTTCCTTCAAACCATTACATGTGACCGATAACGCAAAAACATGAGCTTAGCAACTTTAGAAACACATTATCCTTTTCCTTTATATCTTTTATTCCATATGACCAACGATGATGACCCAATGGTAGGCCAAATGAGCGCTTGACCGCTTATCAGAATCAATGGTCATGATTTAATCTCTCGATGAAATGGATGACTATTGGGAATTTGGGACTTCACCCTTCGGGACTTTGTCCTTTCAAATATTTCGAATATGATTTTTTCAAACATATCATATGGTTCATGTTTATTTCATGGAACCAGATCAATGGTTAGATTCGATCCTTACACTTATCCTTTCACTGCTTAATTTGACGGCTAGGAATTAATCAAGCATTGAGATGGATGACCAGCATTTACTTCGGGACTTTGGAGATTCTACTTACGTTATCCTTCCACTGTATTTTGATCAATGGTTGAGAATGCACCCGAAGTATTCTTTAGATCGGATGACTCATGTCCACTTTGGGACTTCGGCATTCGAGACTTTGGGACTTAGGTCATTTGTTGGTGGTGAAAATCCTGAAGTAAATCTCCCGGAGTGACTTAAATTACAGACGTCACTTGTTGACATGGCATGGGCCGACTGGAATCCACATGTCACTTAGATTCATGATTTACATGTACCTCATCTGTCGATTTCATCTTGATACTTGTCAGTATCTGACCGTGCCACATTTCCTTGGTGACATGGTGTGCTGATGTGGTTTGTCATATGTTCTTGATGACATGGTCTGCTGATGTAGATCTCCCGATGTGACACATATTCATATCCTTGATATAACGATTAGAATACTATATGAAATGTATCTCAGATCGACGACTGAGAGTGACTTCATAATTTCAACTTTCGGGACTTCGGGTAATTCGATATCTTGACTTCACAATTCTTTCAAAGTGAGATTCTCGAAGCATAACCTCCTCACATATTTTAACCTGAAATGAATGGTGTTCATTTGATCAAGATCTTAGATCGATGGCTTGATTTGTCTATGATGCTTCTTTGCCTTGATTTAAATCCAATGACCCTCCATCTTTTCTTATCCTATCCTTCCACTTAATTTGATCCGACGACTGGCGAAAATTCAGGTAATCGAGATCTCATCCTTTCTGCTTATCCTATCCTTCCACTCAAAAGTGATCTGATGGCTAATGAAAATTTGGATGATCGAGATCTCAGATCTTAGCCCTTGATTATCCTATCTTTCCACTTAAAGTGATCCAACGATCGAGTGACCATTGATGGTTGATGTGGATTGCGGAACCACAACTAGCGAGTAGTTTAATTCGTCACCAAAGATCTACAATTTATCCCTGTCGTTGATCTGATGCTTTCGTATCTGACGGTCACAACTTAATCCAACTTAATATGATCATTTTTTGGATCAACCACAGTTGTCAATATTTAATTTTATGAGATCTGACGATTAGACCAATTGCAGGATTGGAACTAGCGATTCATTTAATTGGCCTTTTTCTCTTTGCAGTTCATTCCTATTGTTGATCTAGCGCATGATTATCAACAGTCTTGATTTGATCTGATCATTGACCATTCCTCCAATGGTCCTTATGAGTTTCATCGCGCCATCTCTTTTGAGCTTTGATATTCATTCGCTAACCCACTTGATCTTTAATCTATGCCCATCGTCCAACAATTTGACATCAATGACAACAAATTAATGACACCATGTCCAACAATCTCCCCTTTTTCATTGATGGAAACACACCAAATTCATACACAATATACTCATGTGATGATTCTTCTCTCCTATGAAGTTATTGGCCCCCTTTTACATAAATGTCAAATGGTTTCTTCCCCTATGGTAAATCTTTGTCTCTCTGTATACTTCTGATCAGAATCTGAACATGGGTAACTTATCCAGCAACATACTTTTCCTGTCATAACTGAGTGACTCCTTCTAACTTTTATTGTTGTCTCCCCCTGATTTGGTGCCAATTGATGCATTATTTTCTTGAGAGATTTAGGTTGGAAGAGGGATTACTCCCAATTTTTGCCTGAGATATTCAAATACATCTCTACTTCTAACTGTTCTCCCCCTTTGTTTCTAAATAGGGTAGCTCTTCCTAACAAGGTCTCTCCTCTTGTTATCTCTACAGGATGTCATGTATATCATAATGTTGTTGTTGCAGATACTGTTGTCCTACTGGAACACTACACAATTGTAGATCATGTTTTTCAAACGACCCTTGAATCTTTCCATTGATTCTCATCGATATCTAGCCAGATGTATCCATCTCTATCCATGATACTTTTCTACTATGCATTTATCTAAAGTCATCTGATAAAGTTTATACTATGCTTGTCACATGACTGCAATTCTTTTTGCAACAATTGACTTCACTCATGTTCACTTGTTTGGTCTTTTCTATCCACATATTTGAATGTCCTATTTTGTTGAACTTTGTTCTCTGATCTTCTATTACTGCAAATTCATTTTTCTTCCATGTTTCCTTTACTCTTGTTTTCGTATTGTATGAAACATGTCTAATTAATTGTCTTCTTGAGTTCCAACAGTTATGGGCTTTGTGGCCATATCCACCACACCTGTAGCATCTCATAGTGTAACAATGTGTAGCAATATGTCCAACAAGATTGCAGTTTCAACATATTATATTGTTGTTGAGCTTATCAACTTGTTTTCTCTCATGATGCCTACAATCCAAGGTTTGGGGTGTATGACTAGCTTTTGGATGTCTTCCTTGATCTGTTCTTCTAGACATTGCAGTGTTGCTTTCATTCTTTGAACATGAAGGACCTGTGTCAAACCTACCTTCACTTTATAAATGAGAGACCTACATCAGATTTATTAGGAGTAATAATTTCTTCCTTGTTATAGAAAAAACTGGATTTGTCATTTGGTGATCTCTAATATTTCAAGATCTCATGCAAGGTCATGGAACTGTTCAATAACTTGATTGTTGGTTGTGGAGCCTGATTATCTTCCTGATTTAGAGGTCTTTTACGTCTAGTCGTGTTTATACCCCATGAAGTATTTACACCCCAGAAGTATGTACACTCTTCCACGCGGGGGAGTGCAGAGGGGGGGTACCCCCTTTGTGGGGTCTGGGGGGGCTATCCCCCCGGCTGGGAGGTCTGGGGGGAAGCAGGGGTTTGGGGGTGAAGCCCCCTAAGGAAAAATTGCCTTGTAAATGTATATTGTAATTTCATTGTAAATCTGGACCGTTCATTATAAGGTTGTAGATCTAACGATAGAGATTATGTTAGGGTTTTTTTCCCTAGAAGGAAACCCTCTTTTATGAGGGAAATGTATTGTGGCTATGTGGATGGAGAATATTGTATTCTGAGATAGGAGACTGTGAGAGAAAGAAGAGGAAGTTACAATGGGTTTGTTGTAGGTTGTATCCCTTCATATGCTGGATAATAATAAAGGAAGGACCTGGAAATTTCTCTGGTGGACATAGCCCACACTGGGTGAACCATGTAAATCTGTGTCTCTATTGTATTGTGTATCTTCTATGTTTTGTTTCCGCATTTGTTTTATTTTATTTCTCCGTGGTCCTATTTTTCTAACATTGATTTGGGTGTTTGAATTTTCAACCTTATTTCTAAGATCCACAACTTCTGCTTGTGTACCAATTGACTCATCATCATCTTCATCTTCATATTCATTGTCAAGTATAGTCTCTTGATGTTTGATCCTTATTGTTTTTAAATCATCCACCTTGACATATGGACTCTCAACAATCTTATGTAACCTAATATTGTAGCATCTATGTTATTTCTTGGTAGAAGCATATCCAAGAAAGATACCTTCATCAGATCTAGCATCAAATTTTCTGAGATTCTCATCAAGCCTTTTGATGTAGTACTTACTTCCAAATACCTTGAAGTATTCAACTGATGGATCTCTTCCAAACCATAGTTCATAAGGGGTCTTATTACTATTAATCTTGAGCTGACCTCTATTCAATATGTATATTGTTGTTCTCACAGCTTCGCTCCACTATCCATCAGACAATTTTATTTCATTAAGAATAGTTCTTGTAGCTTCCTGGACTGTTCTATTCCTTCTCTCAACCATTTTGCCGAGGTGTTCTGGAAGCAACGATTTTTTTATTTATTTTTATTCCATAAGTTTCATAGAAGAGGTTGAGTATTCTCTTGTTTCTTTAAGTTCAAAAACTTTTCCTTGTTTCCTGTCATATGTTTTGAGCATCCACTGTCAACATACCAAAGATATTCTTTATCTTTGGCTTTCAAGGCAATAAGACATTCCTCTTTTGATGTTTTTTCTTTCCAAATAATCTTTTTCTCTCTAATGAACTTTGTTTTTTCTGAGACTTGAATTAATTTGCAATTACTGGCTTTATGTCCATAACTATGACATATGAAGCCTTCTAGGTTCCTTTCTTGTAGAGGTGCAAAGGAGTTATAATTTATTCTTTTAACTTGATTTATTGTTTGGCTATCTTTAAGGTTATAGTTCTTAACCCTTAAGTTTTTCCTTCCATATGATCTAGAATTCATAGATTTATGTCCATAGTTATTACATGAATAACAATAACCCCTAAACATCTGTAAAGACCTTCTGAAAATGAATTTATTTTTTAACTCCTTTTTGTTAGTATTGAAGCTAGGGGAAATAGTATTTTCTTTCTTCACATACCCAAGCCCAGTCTTGTTGTTAGGATCTTTCATTTCACTTGAACTGCATGTGTTTCCTTGTTTTTTCAACCCGTGTCTCTTGGTTCTGTAGTCAACAACCCTGTGACCGTAATAAAAACAATATACATAGGATGCACTCTTGTACTTGGGAGTTTTTTGGTCTTCTTGCTTATGATTGCTATTTCTTTTGAGTTTACTCTCATTGGGAGGATGAGCAGGTTTTTTAGCATAGGAGTTTTCATTCTTGTCATCCTTCTGCTGCATAGTTGTTTATTTGGAGGTATCATCACAACACTTGTCATCTTCTAAATCAATCTGAGTAATAGGACTTGATCTTTTAACCATGTGTACTTGGTCATATCCAAGGCCATATTTGTTCAAGGGAAATATTTGTAGACTGAGAATTTTATCAAGGGCTTCAGTTCCTTTCTTGAATTTTTCAACAGTCTTCAGTTGATCCTTGAGTCCAACAACTTCTTGTTTTAAATTCTTGGCTTCTTCTTGCTAATGGTTGCTTGTTGTATTGAACTGTGTAGCTCCTCTTGTGAGGACATTAATTGTTGTTTTAAGGTCTGATTTTCTTCCTCACTTTCTAGTTGTTGTTGTTTGAGATATTCAGCCTTTTGTTGCTCCTTATTAAGAGATTGTTTCAAGGATTCCAATCTCTCTTGATCTATTTGGACTTGGATTCTAAGGTCAACTATGATTTGATCAAGTTATTTCTTCTTTGAATCTTGTTTCCTCCTTTTCTCCAACATGAGATCCTTTAGTTGTTTACACCTTTGTTTGTATTTTCTCAGATCATCCAAAGAAAACTCAAGATCAACTTCAAGATTGATTTCTTCTTCAATGTATGAGTCTTTCTCAAAAGAATCTTCATCACTAGAATTGTTGTAGACTGAACTTTGTTTTGATTGAAATGCTTCATTTGAATTCTCATCTGAGTAGAGGTATTTTATCATTTCTCAAAGTTCCTTTGTCAAATTACATTCACCTATCTTCTCTTTGACATCATTAGGTAATCTATCAAGGATTGTATTCATTTTCATTGAGTTACTTTTCTTGGATTTATTTTGAGTTGGATTCCTTACTCTGTTTGGTGGGAAGTAATCAGTGATCACTGAATTCCATACTTCAAGTCCCAATACCTTCAGATGACTTTCCATTCTTGTACTCCAAAATATGTATTCTTCTTTTCAAGGTATCAGAGTTCTATTCATTGTGTAAATATTTTGTTCATCCATGTGTGCTTAATTTGATCTTCCTTTCATTTTGTTAGACTTTTCTTAAAGGAACCTCACTCTGATATCGATTGATGGAATATCCAACAATACTGAGAGGGGGGGTGAATCAATATTGCCTACTTTTTCTATTAATTCCATGATTCGGATTTTATGAGTAGAACGAAATGAATACAGATTATTACCAGATGCTTAACATAGAATAACATAGATACTGTAAAACAGGTTTTCTATTCAATAAGGAAATAAGCTGAAACTGTAAAATGCAACGGAAAACAAGCTTGCTGGAATGGTGGCGACTTATCTCTGAGATAAGATGTGATGGCTACACTCATTCACAAGAATATGATTAACATGAGGATCTCAAGGCCTTTTTACAATAAATAGGAGTTTCAAAAACCCTAAACATCCAAAAACCTAACCCTAGGAGATGAAGCGCCAAAAGTCATGTGGGCCCCGTTTGGGTAAGTCAATACATCAACTTCCCGGGGTTGTAACTTTTGCATACGATCTCTGTTTTAGGCGTATGATAGCCCATTGGAAATATCTATCCGAGGAATACAACAATTTAACAATTGCAACACACCCCAAAAAAGTCGTTTAGGGCCTCAAAACGGCTCCAAAAGTTCAGGACTCGAAAAACTGCTAAAAATAGTAAATTATCAAAATTGCTAGAAAGTTGTTTTGAGCCAGCTAGAAAAGGTGGGTGGCCATCGATATCCACCTAGATCATTCCAAAAATATTAAGCACACACATTAAATATTAAATTAAGCTGCAATATATGATGAACAAAAAACCCTTATGAACACAATATTTTATCGTGGAACCCAACAAGGAAAACCACCAACTCTTTTCTCATTAATAAATTGTTCTTTTACAAAACTGTTTTTAAGCTACAACTTGATGGAGAGACTGTCCCCAAGTTTCTTAAGCTATGACTGAAGGGATGATTCCACACCCCATTTACCAACTACAACCCCCTAGTTTATCAGCTACCACTGAAAGGATTCTTTGACACCCTATTTACCAGTTACGACTGGAAGGAGGGTACGACCCCCTAGTTTATCAGATACCACTGAAAGGATGCTTCGAAACCCTATTTACCAGCTACAACTGGAAGGAGGCTACGAACCCCTATTTATTCAGCTACAACTGACAAGGAAGAACCTACTCCCCTGCTGCCCTTTCACCACCTAACCACCCTTAATTTCACAATGCAATTCAATCTCTTCTGCTCTTCATTGAATTTGATTCATGCATCCATTAACACAAGTCCTATTAGATTTGATTTTTTGACTTCGACTTGTTTTCCTTTGTTCCACCCTTCCTCCCTTTATGCATGTTATAACACTTATAACTCTTTTACTGTACTCTGTTCAAGATATTCATAAACACACATAGATACTATCAATTCTTCAAGTATTATTAGAATCATTAACTGTTGTACTTTCTACTTGTCTGCTGCAACCTCTACTTGTATGGTCTTTTGGTTATCTGCAATCAAACTTCATCTCTTGATCTCTGGATTTTGTCATTTAATATTCAATGAATCTATTGTAGTCCAATAAAGGTCTTCTATATCAAATACTGGATTGCATAACTGCTACTCTGTCTTCTTTTGTTCTTGATCTTCAATAAGACATTGACAGGCCCATTAGAACCAACAATTCTTCTTCTTGAACTCTGCTTCTGATTTGATCTTCTTATCTAAACTACAGAGACACTTTCTTCTCATGACTCTTTCTTGTTTATATATTCTTCAAAATGGCGTGATTTTGATACACTATGTCCCTTTGTTTGGACCATCCCACCTCTTCATCTAACTTAACCATAATCACAGTTTATTATTCTTACTGTGAAGGATTTTCATAAATTGATCACATATATGGATCAATTTCATCTTTTAACTCAATCTCGAATCTCTGCAATTATTTCAGAAACTGAGTTTTGCAGAGGTGCTTCCTTCAAAACATTACATGTGACTGATAACGAAAAACCATGGGCTTATCAAATTTAGCGACGCATTATCTTTTTTCTTTATATCTTTTATTCCAAATGACCAACGACAGTGGATCGATGCTAGGCCAAACAAGCGCTTGAGTGCTTATCAGAATCAACGGTCACAATTTAATATCTCGATGAAATGGATGACTGTTGGGACTTTGCCCTTCGGGACTTTGAGACTTTGTCCTTTAAAATATTACGAATACAATTTCGTTGAATAGATCGGACGGTTCATGTTTATTTTTCCTAACCAGATCAATGGTCATATTTGATCCTTACACTTATCCTTTCACTGCTTAATCCGACGGTTGGGAACTAATCAAGCATTGAGATGGCTGCCCACCATTTACTTCGGGACTTAGGCTATTCTACTTACGCTATCCTTCCACTGTATTTTGATCAATGGTTGAGAATGCACCCAAAGTACTCTTCAAATCAGACGACTCATGTCCACTTCAGGACTTCATTGTTCGGGACTTCGGGACTTAGTTCATTTGTTGGTGGTGAAAATCCCGAAGTAAATCTCTCGTAGTGACATAACTTACAGATGTCACTTGTTGACATGGAATATGCCGAGTGGTAGCCACGTGTCACTTAGATTCATGATTTACATGTACCTCATTTGCCGATTTCATCTTGACACTTGTCATTATCTAACTGTGCCATGTGTCCTTACCGACATGGTCTACTGACGTGGTCTATCACATGTTCTTGTTAACATGGTCTGCTGACGTAGATCTCCTGATGTGACACATATTCATATCCTTGATCTAATGGTCAAAATACTATCTAAAACTCAGATCGATGATTGAGAGTGAAATAAGAATTTTGAATTTTGGGACTTTGAGTAATTCGATATCTCGACTTCACGATTCTTCCGAAGTGAGATTCCCGAAGCATAACCTCCTCACGTCTCTTAACCCAAAATTAATGATGTTTGTTTGATCAATATATTAGATTGATGACTTAATCTGTCTGTGATGCTGCTTTGACTTGATTTAAATCCAACGACCCTCCATCTTTACTTATCCTATACTTCTACTTAATTTGATCCGACGACTGACAAAAATTGAGGTAATCGAGATCTCAACATTTTTTCTTATCCTATCCTTCCACTCAAAAGTGATCTGACGACTGATGAAAATTTAGATGATCAAGATCTCATATCTCATCCATTTCTTATCCTATCTTTCCACTTAAATTTATCCAATGGTTGAGAGAACATCGATGGTTGATGTGGATTGTGGAACCACAACTAATGAGTGGTTTAATTTGTCACCAAAGCTCCGCAATGTATCCCTATTGTTGATCTGGCGCTTGCGTATCCGACGGTCATGACTTAATCCAACTTAATATGATCGTTTGTTGGATCAACCATAGTAATCGATATTTGAGTTTATGAGATCTGACGATCTAGACCAATTGTGGGATTATCAATGGTCTTTATTTCTGTCGTTGATCTGGCACATGAGTGTCAACGATCTTGATTTGATCTGATCGTTGACTATTCATCCAACGATCATTCTGAGTTTCATCGCGCCATATCTTTTGAGCTTTGATATTCATTCGCAAACCCACCTGAGATTTAATCTCTATGCATTGTCCAATAATTTGACATCAATGACAACACATTAATGACGCTATGTCCAACAGGAGTCTCCTTTAAGTTATTTTTAGACTCTCTAAACATGAAAATACCACTGAGTTTACATTTTCTCGGATCGTCAAATTACACATTAAAGGACCCATATGGGATAGAACCCCTCCTTATTCATGTTCATTAAACATGTGATGAGGGACTCATCAAAGATGAGCTATATCGGTCATTTTTTATCCTTCTCAATCTCATTAAAAAACAAAGAGGTACTCATCATTCATGGTGGGGGAAAATTTGAGGGAAGTGGATTAGTTTTTTGGAAAGCATTATGGAAGTTGTTTGTTGTCTCCCTTGAACATGGAACCTGTTTGAGTCTTGTCTTATAGTTGGTTAATTTTCTTATCTCTGAGTTATACCATTCCTATGAGTCATTATACTCCTTTGACACACCCAAATAATTTCCCAGTTATCGTCACACTATGTTTTGGTATATATCTCATCGAGTCAATGTTTCCAATTCATTTGTCGTGCCAAGTCAACCACTTTGTAGTATTATCAACCCTCATCCTCTTGTTAGTTTGTGCTCATTTGATCCATTATCTTACATCAATTTCCTATGCCAATTTCATTTCAATGATGGGGGACATATCATGTCCCTCCTTCGATGAGGTTGTTCCTGTCAACTTCAACACATTATCCAGGAATTAGACTTAGAAACAATTAGTACCTTGGAATATGCATGCCCTAATGTCAGGTCTCCTCACTTTTGACATTAGGTTTACATCATTGGCATTTGATCGAATGATTCCGTGAATTTTCAACTTCAGCTCATTTATTCACATTCATTGGAATCTACCAGGGTACCTTGGGAATCATTGTTATCATTGGTGATTTCCCTCGCATTTGTTAACATTATACATCAATGATCTGTGATCAAGTGGTTATTACCATGTTTGACATAAAAAAATCTATTCACTTGGCTAGAATCATACCATTTCGGGATTAGGATGAAGACCCTAGGAACCCCTTAGGTAACCATCTTTTTTACGTGCCTCACCCAGGTTGCGGTTGAGGTGGAGATTATTTGAGTAATCAAAAAATTCCACTATGACCATTATGTTGGTGATCTCACTGATATATATGTTTTCACATAGATCCACTTTGTATTGGTATGTGGCTATTCTTTTGTCATATCATAGCTCCACTATGTATTCTTTCCTGGCTATGACTTGATCGCTCCATGAAGGTATGGATCCACATTGATCTTTGGTGGTCATATCCTTAGTCAGTGCTTTCATGGATCCACAATGTATTGGTCAACGACCATGATTTGAGTTAGTTTATTCTAAGCATGGGTATGCCTACCTTAGGGATGATATGTATATATTGTTTGATGTTTTTTGGCAACTTTTTCCCGAATCTCCTATTCCAACACCCTTACACATATATTTTTGTAAAGTGTTTTGGCCATCCGTTTATCTTCTGAACTCACACTTTAGGGTGCATCTGTTACACACCTATTTGTTGCACTACCAAGTGTCACACTTTACCAAGTGGTGCACTTAAGTGTCATAATTTCATCATCATGTGGGAGTGTTTGTCATAATCCCTAGACATGTTGGATAGGAAACCTATTATTTGGAGATAGAAATAATATCTTTCACCTTGAATTTTTGGCCTTTTTTTTAGCATGAGAGATCCCCTTCCCATATGAAGGGGAGGATGAACTCTTTTCATCACTTCTTGATTATTTCTAGGGGAGAAATGCAATCACCCTGTGATTAGTTCTAGGGGGGGTGAAGAAGTGGTTGCAACCATTATGCCTTATTTTGAGAGCCGTTTTCCAGGATATTTCAGTTTTTTAGAGGTTGGTTTGATCTACCCTCTATCCAAGGTAAGGTTAACCTTGTTTGTTAAGTTGAATCTTCATTTTATCCTATCCTCTCCTCAAAATTATCCTATGGTTGTTATGCCTCAACTCCTATATAATGAAGGCAATTCCTGGGTGAAAAGGAGGGAATAATTTCAGGATATCATACTATTGATATTGTGACACTCAAGGGGTTAGAAAGGAGATCTTGGAGGATATGCTACAACAAAGAAATTAAAGTTGTAAATACATGAGACCAATACACAGCACGCACCAAGGCCCTAAATTCCCAGGACCAAGCACTAATCTATGATGGAGAAAACGATTACATCTTCTCTACGTGTCTAGTATCAAAACCATACACACAACATTGTTGCGCTTCAATATATATGCATATTGTATGAGCATGTTGCAGTCCAACCGCATCTCCCTATGAATTTAAGAAATAAAATAGTGCATCTCTAAATCCTCTCTCCCCATGAGGCCAATCGAATTGTTGTCAATGGGGCCACAAAGAATATTTAATTTACTTTCTTAGACTATTTGGAGGGCATACTAACACAAGCCTCCCCCCCCCCCCCCNNNNGAATTTTATAGGATCATGTTGCAGGCATGCAGGAAGCACCTTCGTCGCTCCCTCGTCTCCGCCACCAGCGCCAAGCCACGAGCCAAGAGGAGGAGAGTTAAAAAAGGATCCCACAAGGAGAAAAAGAAGATGAACATGCATGAGCTATCAATCCCACAAGCATATGCGGCCATGGCCTAACTTCCATGGTCCAACTTGCAAGCCACGAAGGAGAAAATAGGATGAGGTTGCTCATGTTGTCCCTAGTTTTTCCCTTAGGTGACTGGACAGGGAGCCACCAACCGCGCTCAAACCTGTGTAGAGGAGATATCCTGATTGAGAAAACAAAAATAAACATAGCAATCCAGAGAATGTGTGCTCTAGGGTTTAGTTTTAGAAGGGTTGTGGGAAATATTGGGAAAGAGACACATGGGCCTCATGCAAAGCCCTCATGTCCTCACTGTTTAGGGTTATGTTGGGTTTCGTTTTATTCGAATAAGATATTTAACTGTATTTTTATCTATTTTGTTATTTTTAACATATTTCTTTATTTTAATGTTTAAATTAATGAATGATTTTAAATTAACCTATGGTTTTGTATAAATTCAAGGTAGAAGGTGGAGGTAGTAAATAATTTTAGGGTATCATAAAATAGTTTTTATTATAAATTTATAATAATAGTTTTTATTTATTATTTATTTTAAATCAATTATATCTACATTTATATAGTTATGTACAATTTAAGGAGTAAGTTCTAAAATCTAAGTTAATATTATTATTATCATCCTAAGTTAAGGTAATATTAACATTAATATCAAGGTTATTATTATGTATTTAATTATGATAATAATAATAATAATAATAATTTTATGGATTAGATTAAATGTGTTGATTAAGGCTATTGAAACTTAGGTTAAAGTTTAGTCTAGGTTATTGGGTTATAATAATTAATCAATGTTGTATTTAAAACACTTTTATTAGTTTTCAAATCTCAAAATACTTAAGGAGGTAAGTGACACTTATTGGCGGGTACATCTGTAAAATTCCCTTCTTAGAATTTCTCGAAATCCCCACCAAGTTTTCTAACTTTGTTTAAGTTCTGTCACTAAGGTATTATGTCAAACAAATTCCCCCCAACCAATCTATATGTAATCTGAGATATCCTTTGCCAAGATAGACTTTTCACAAATAAAAGTAATAAAAGGAGACTTGGAACTGATAGTAAAGGATTTCTTGCTCATAACATTTATTTAAATATTTCATCACATCAGAATAGGAAAAAAACCATAGGGATTGGTTACATATATAAGTACTTCAAGTAAATGATAACACAACAATTATTAGATGACCTGGAGATGACCGTCTGTGCAAATATATGAATTTATATATAGATTCTGAAATGTGGGTGTGCTTACAATAGTTCCCCATGCTCTAAATGTACCCAAATGTGCGAGGGAATCTCAGATAACCAGTACAACAGTGTTTTGATGCTCCTAGCAGCTCTAGTAGCGCCCAACTTGAATAATAGCTTGATCTCAGCATAGGTGTAACCATATACAAGTAAATTGATCCCCCTTTGATGAGGAGATAGCACCCAAATTTGGAATCTGATTCGTCCAAGATGCCAACTGATGTCAAGGTTTCTCTCCATGCTGCAATATCAGTCCCATAGGTAAATAAAGAGGCCATCAATGATTAGATTGACTCCTAGATGATTAAGTGGACCAGTCAAGGGAGAAGTGCACCCAACGTATGAAGAAATACACCCATTTCAAGGCACAATGCGCCCAGAAGTGAATCAAATCATCCCTACTAAAGAAATCGGCCTCTATCAATGATAATACTATCCAACAACAATGATTTTCTATTTTCCACCAGAATGGATCCTATAATCTTCAGAAATGTGTCCCCCGCTTTCCTAGATAAGTAAGGAAAGACCCCACACAACAATACTCTACCCACAAGCTAGAAGAAGTGCCCAACCACTCAAGAATGTGCCCAGTATGAAGGAACTCGAATTTCTAAGGAGAAATCGACCTCCATACTTATCAACTCAGCTACCAAAATGATGGAACATGATCTAGTTGCAACACAATTAGAAACATGTGATGATCTCTCCCTAAATTGATTAGGGTGTGTAGTTTCAACACCAAAACTAGGAGCAAGAAAGGGTTTCTCCAAAACCCTAAACTCTTTTCTCAAGATCTCTCCAAAAATATTTTTCTCAAATTGACAATGACAAGAATGAGGGGTGCCTCCTCTTTTCCCCTGTTTTATTTCTTCATTGAATTAATGTTCGCTCACTTTAATTTTAATTTTATTTTAAACTCACTTTATGCATGCACACTTTATATTTTTTAAGTGACTTTATTTTGTCGAAGACCCATGTCTCCCTTTTTCCCCTTTTAACTTAATAAAATCATTTTCTAGGAAAAAGTTGAGTTCCCTAAGTAACTTTTCTGACTTAGCCTACGGGAACCAATTTAGGCTAGCAGAACCATTCCTTAGGCTTCCTAGGAAAACAAGGAGATTGCAACCTCGCAGTGATAACATAGTTGGAAAGGAAAGGGATTTAGAAACTTATCTGAACAAAGTTACCATGCTTAGAGGATTTCAACCCCAATATTTAGCCACTTACCCTAAAGAGAGTAACATCTATTTATAGACAAGTAAAAAAAAAACTTACGCCTAACCCTATGTTTACAAGTATAAGTTGAGAGAATGTGAAATGCCTTAGACTCTTCCCTGACAAACGTTTGGTTTGATGCAAATTCAATTATTCAATATGGTTAGGACTCAAGGAAATTGAGGTAGAGGGGCATCATCACAAAGACTGCCAACGTCGACACTGGCACCACAATCGCCTGAATTAGCTATCATTTTGCGCTCTTTGGAGGATATTAATGAGACATTAAAGGGGTGTCAGTTAGTAGATGTCGAAGTGGAACCCCCACCATTTGGGGTGGGTAACCTTGAAGCGTCGAGGGACTTAGAGGGATGGCCTCCACCTAGGGACATCACCAGATAACTACAGAAGATCAAACCCCCAGAGTTTTTCGAGGGTCATGTAAGTGAACATGCGGAGGCCTGGTTGGAAGGAATTCCATGATGTTTCTCCTTAAGAGACTATTCTTCCACATCAAAGGAGAAAATAACAATCTTTCAGTTGAGGGACAATGCCTTGAACTGGTGGGGTAACCTGGAGAGGCAGTTGCACCTTACACCATACACCATCTCACAAGAACTTTTTGAGGAAAGATTGCATAGGAAATGTTTGTTGTCTTATTACGAGGAACAACAGGTGGGAGAATTTCATGCTCTAGTTCAGGGAAATAGGACTGTGGAAGAGTACGAGATCGGGTTCATGGAGTTGGTAAAATATGTCTCATACATGGATACCAATCAATGACAAGCATACATTTTTTTGTATGGGTTAAACCATAAGATAAGGGCCATGGTGTGGATGTGGAAACCATTGTCAATAGCTGAAGCAATTGAAAATTCATGTTATGCAGAGGATCACATAAGCTTAAACAAAGGTATGAGATCAACCTTTCCACAACATCCTGGATTCATTAGGAAGGCTCCTAGGACATTCTCCAGGGGAGGAATCTCTAGGCCACCTCCTTATGGAAATAGAGTCACACCTAGAATAGTTTCTATAGGTATTTCAATGGCAATGATTGCAACATCCCACTCATCACCAATGATGTAGCTGGAAGGTCCATGCCATTCTCAAAGAGCAGCAAGTAGGGGAAGGGGATCTAGGGGAAGGAACTCATTTCAGAAACCATCATAGGGAAGTGCACAGGCTCCATATCGCATTACTTGTTGGGGGTGTGGAGGACCCCATTACTAGCGTGACTGCCTAGAGTTGCAAGAAGGATTTTTGCATAGACAAGGAAAGACCCCAATGGGAAGAGTGAGTAGTAGCCACCATATTTATGGAGAGGTTAATAATCATTAGGAAAAACATCAATCCATGGTGGTAGAGTCGTCACGTATGCTAAATCATGTCAATGTTAAAATTTTATTTGATTCTGGTGCTACAGATAGTTTCATTTCACCTTTTGCATTAGAAAAATGTGGGTTGGTAGCCTACGGGCACGATGAATTTAAACAAGTCAAGATGGATTCGGGGAAAAAACAAGCAGTAGGGCCTAGCGTTGATAATTGTCTAGTAGACCTAGGAGTATGTACTACTAGGTTTAATTTATACGTCACTGCTCTGGGGACATATGACCTAATCATTGGAATGGATTGGTTAGAATCCCATTGAGCTATGGTAGATTATTTCGCAAAAAGGGTGATTTGTGTTGATGATGAAGGAAGGTCAGTAGAGATCCATGGTGTACAGAGGAAGGTGTCTCTACGCTTTATATCGACCATGAAGGTTAAACATTACATGAGGCAAGGTTGTCAACTATATGTAGTGGAAGAAGTCAATGAAAGGAAAGGACCCTTCTTGTATCAATACCCAATATTTTTGGAGTTTAAGGATGTTTTTCTGAAAGAGTTGCTAGGGTTACCTCCTGAGAGGGATCTTGATTTTACCATTGAGCTAAAACCTAGTGCGGATCCAATTTCCAAGACTCCGTATAGAATGACAATGCCAAAACTTTGTGAGTTGTAGATGCAGTTGAAAGAACTACTTGACTTAGGGATAATAAGGTCTAGCATCTCACCTTGGGGTGCACCAATAATTTTTATGAAGAAGAAGGATGGTTCCTTATGACTATGTATAGATTATAGGGACTTGAACTGTGCTACAGTGAAAAATAGGTACCCAATGCTACAAATAGATGATCTCTTTGATTAGATGAAAGTAGCAACGGTGTTCTCAAAAATTTATTTGTGATCATGGTATCACCAGTTAAGGATTAAGGAAGGTGATATTCCTAAAACTGCGTTTTGAACTCGGTTTGGGAATTATGAGTTCATTGTAGTACCTTTCGGTTTGACCAATGCGCTAAGAGTATTCATTGTTAAGAACCAAATACCAATATAGCATAGAAAAACCTCAAAAAAAGTACTCAAAGCCTTGAAAAAGAGATAATTTCAAATAATAAGCCTCTTCGAGGGGGAAACCTCCTTTTACCCCACTTAAATGTTCAAGTACAAGATGATTCAAAATGAAAATGTCTCCTTGGTATATATAGGAAACTAGGAGGTATAATTACAA
>ML779625.1:520315-548346 GCA_009831015.1 Picea engelmannii | reverse complement strand
CTTCTTTGTTACGAAATTTTTCAATACTTCCATGATCTCCCCTTTTAAACCATCTATCTTAGTATCCAACTTAGCTTCCATTGAATCCATCTTAGTATCCAACTTAGCTTCCATTGAATCCATCTTAGTATCCAACTTAGCTTGCATTGAATCCATCTTAGTATCCAACTTAACTTCCATTGAATCCATTTTCTTTTGTAGTTCATTTATGTCCCTATGCATTTATTCACATTCATCAAGAGTCCAAGTAGGATTTTCTGGAGGCTTAGTTGCTATAGAAGTTCCCTTTTTTGGTGGCATGTTGGCCAAGTATCACTTTTGAACCTTGATTTTAAGGTGGTTCTGCTAGACAATATTTCTTCTGTTGTATATCCCAAGTTTCAACCCTTATGGGTATGAAACTTTATTTTATGTAGTTCTCTGATATTTCTTCTCTGCAATGCCACAGGTTTGATCAAAATTGGATGTGCCAAGTGGAATTTACGTTAACTTCCCCACAACTTGCCTATTTTTGTCCTTTCCAGGAGATCTCACTTGTATAGCGTGTCCCACACAAAATGATTGATATAAAATTCTAAAACTCACACAAGAAATACTACAGACTATCCAAGATCCAATGAAACCAGTGCCACTCAATTTGGATACTCTAGGAAGAAGTTATGATTTTTTTACCTGGAACACCTTCTTGCGACTACTCAATAGGACTAGTCAGATACCCTATCTTACACAAGGTGTATCTACAAATTCAAGATGACCCAGAAGCTGAACATTTTACCAAAGATACCTTACTAATTTATGTAAATAGCCTCTAAAGTTTAGGGTTTGAAACATTACAGAAATTTTTTTATAGTGAAAATTCCGCAATGACTCATTTGAGGATGATTCCAGAACCCTATCTTGTATAGGTTCTATATCCAAAAGCGTAATGCCTCAGGAGATGAATTTTGAACCCAACGTACCTTGATCCATATAATAAATATCCTCCAATAATTTTCCTCTGAAACGTTGTAGAAAAAAAGTTATAGAGAAAATTCCAAGGTGTCTCAGATGTAGCAGTGAAACCCCAAGAGCTTGAGCTCTGATACCATATGTTAAGAACCAAATACCAATATAGCATAGAAAAACCTCAGAAAAAGTACTCAACGCCTTGAAAAAGAGATAATCTCAGATAATAAGCCTCTTCAAGGGGGCAACCTCCTTTTATCCCACTTAAATGTTCAAGTACAAGATGATTCAAAATGAAAATGTCTCATTGGTATATATAGGAGACTAGGAGGTATAATTACAACTAATGGCCTAAAGCCGACATAAATAAAATAACATTACTAATACAATATGCCCCAATTAATGGGTAATGAGCCAATATTAGGGCTTAACATTCATGAGCCTCATGAATTGTGTATTCCAAAAGTACTTAGACTGCTTTGTACAAGTCTTTCTAGATGATATCCTCATCTGTTCCAAGAATCAAAGAGAACACGAGGAACACTTGGGAGTGGTGTTGTCATTCCTTAGAGATAAAAAATTGTATGGAAAGTTTTCTAAGTGTTCTTTATTCCAAAAAGAAATTCACTATTTAGGTCATATCATTTCCAGTGAAGGAATCTTTGTGGACCCAGAAAAGTTAAAGGGCATTATGGAATGGCCATTGGCGAAAAATGCTCATAAGGTAAGAAGCTTGATGGGGATAGGGGGTTATTATCGGAGATTTGTGGAAGGGTTATCTAAAATAAAAAAAACCATCACCACTTTGCAGCACAAGGGGGTAAGGTATGAATGGACACAAGAATGCAATAGTGCATTCATCGAGCTTAAGAGGTTACTAACTAGTGCACCAATTATACAAGTGTCAGATATGGAAAAAAACTTCATAATATGCACAGATGCCTCAAAGAAAGGGTTGGGGGGTGTGCTAATGCAGGATGGAGGAGTGACAGTGTATGCGTCAAGGAAGTTGAAGCAACATGAGGAGCCTTAGGCTACTCACGATTTAGATTTGGCAGTTGTAATGTTAGCTCTAAATCTTTGGAGGAACTATCTAGTGGGGAGAAACTTTGAGCTCAAAATGGACCATGAAAGTTTAAAACATCTATTCACTCAAAGGGATCTCAATGCCAGGCAGAGGCAATGGAGTGAGTTTATGAGTGAGTACGATTTTGGAATTTCGTGCATCAAGGGAAACGAAAATGTGGTCATGGATGCCTTGAGTAGGAGACCACGTGTCTTGTCCTAGGTACCCTTAAAATTTAATATTAGGGAGCATGTGTTGGGGAAAATTCTTGGAGATAGTTGGTATTTAAAGGTTACTTCAACCCTCCAGAGTGGAAGGAAATTAGATTCAAAGTGTAAAGGATAAATCTTGGAAGCATATGGACTACTAATATATCAAGGAAGGATGTACATACCCGAAGGTGGGTATATTTGAAGTATCATACTCAAGGAATCCCATAGAGTATTTTATTGTGTGCATCCGGGTGTGAAGAAAATGTACGCAGACATGAAGAATCTTTTCTTCTCGGTAGGAATGAAGCATGATGTAGTCTATTTCGTTGCCAAGTTCCTAGAGTGTTAACAAGTGAAAGCTGACCATCACCACCCGATAGGTCTCCTACAACCGTATCATGTCCCTATGTCAAAATGGGAAGTCATTTCTATGGATTTTGTTGTGGGATTGCCTCTCACATCGCATAGACACAATTCCATTCTTGTGATAGTTGATAGGTTGACCAAGAGTGATCATTTTATTCCGGTTAGAGACACTTACAATGTCATTGATGTGGCACGTGTGTTTGTAAGTGAGGTCATCCACTTTCACAAATTAACTAAGAACATGATTTCATATAGGGACTCTAGATTCACTTCTAGGTTTTGGACAAGTTTGCAGTCAGCGTTAGGGACTCATTTGAACTTAAGTACACCTTATCATCCTGAAATAGATGAGAAAATTGAGAGAGTAAATAAGGTTATGGAAGACATTCTTAGGATGTATGTTATGGATAATCAAACCCATTGGGAGAAGTACCTACCTTCGCTAGAGTTTGCCTACAATAACAGTTTTCATAGCTCCATCGGAATGCCACCCTGCGAAGCTCTGTATGGAAGGCCATGTAGAACACTTTTGAGTTGGGAAAGGTTAGAATACTGAGTGACAGTTGGGCCAGAATTGATTCAAGATATGGAGGAACAAGTGATTCAGATTAGGTAGGGACTAAAGGAAGCATAGGATATACAAAAATGTTATGTTGATGCACATAGGACCGACAGAAGTTATAAAGTGGGAGATCAAGTTTTCATTTGTGTTAGGCCTAATAAGAGTAACATTTGGTTCGGGAAGGGGACAAAGTTATCACCTCGATTTATAGGGCCGTTCAAAATCCAAGAGAGAATTGGACCTAATTCATATTGCCTTGTACTTCCACCCCACTTGTATAAAACTCATAATGTTTTCCATGTATCTGTTCTACGTCATTATGTTGTTGACGAATCTCATAAACTGAATTGGAAGGAATTGCAGGTATCGGATGTGGGAACCCTCACGGTAGAATCATTATGCATATTAGATCGTAGGGTCTGATAGCTCAGGAACCGTCTGGTAGACCAAGTTAAGGTCCACTGGGACAAGTATAGCCCAGGATCTGCTACTTGGGAAGATGTCGAGACCTTACGAAGAGATCATCCCTCACTTTTTTTACCACCTTGGGAATATGTTTCTTGAAGGTTGGGTGTATTTAATGCCACCTTTTGACTTAGACAACTAGGATTACCAAAGGCCTAATCACCTTTATTTTCTATTCAATGTGAAACTATTAATGATACACTTGAACTTTTAAGATACATGAACCCATGTGAATGTCAATTCTTTGAATGTTTAACATTATTTGAATGATGATGAATATTATGCAATCTATTATGTGAATGTCAATTCTATGAATGTTTAACGTTATTTGAATGATGATGGATATTATGCAATATATTATGTGAATGTCAAATCTATTAATGTTTACTATTATTTGAATGATGATGGATATTATGAAATCTATTATGAGAATGTCAATTTTGTGAATGTTTAACGTTAATTGAATTATGGGGATATTATGTGATCTGTTTCTAACTTGAAAATTTTGAAATTTAAAGTTGTTGGTACATGGATACCGAATTGTGATTATGATTAAATGCATTTACATGATGATAATGCATAGATATGTATGATTTTGTGTTATAGACTAATCTACAGGTCAATGGGGTATGAAATAGTCAAAGGATAATGATAATAAAAATTGATGTCATGAACACCAACCAAGAAACAATATGGTATGAATCTTTGTATGTAAATTTATGTTGGTTTGAATGCATTGATATGATATATGGACCAGTGTAGGTTTTTCAGGTGGTGAGACTGCCTAAAACTGAATATATGATGACAAAATTCCCAGCAACACAGTGCCACTGTATATTCCATGGTAGGGTGTGGACCCTAGTCCTATTAGGAGGGGTGGAGGAATTTCCCACCATGTATCCTCTAAAACATGGAGTCATGGGAGGACGGTGTTAGCTCACACTCCCCTAGGCATGCGATGATGAGTGTCAGTTTCTTGTTGGGGAATCTTGGTCAAGAGAGTGACACTTCCTCTTACTGGTTCTATTTGGAGTTAGGTCAATATAGTTGATGCTCCAAGATAGTCTAGCAGAGGAATGATAGGGATGGAAGACATAAGTAAGTTAGGGAGGAAGGATGAATAGAAATAGTGGAGAGTGTGTGGGGATTTCACCTTATAGTAGAATTTATTGTTTTTCCCATTTTTGAAAAGAGAATATGTATATATGTATATTTATAATTGCTAAACCGAACTACAATTATCTAAATGAACGTTGTTGTGCTAAATTATTATAATTGAGGGATTTTGCGAACATTTTAATTGGTTAACCATATTTTATTAAATGAATGGTGTTGTTGATTGGATTGGACACATACAAGAATTACTATAGGTGTGATAATTATTGTCATTAGTACATGTGCAAGTTTTGTGTGTTCTAGCTACACATGCATTCCTTGCACATGTACACTAGTATGTATAAGTGTTTTTTTTAATTACTGATGATGTTGTTTATTTGATGTGGATGTATGAACCATGTGTAATTACCCTTGTATTGTAAATTACTCTAACTTTAGGAAGAATTTTCTTGAAGGGTGAGTGTATGTAACAACCCTAATTAACTATGTAATTACCATGAATGATAAATATTAATTTAATTAATTATTAAAATAACTTTATGGAGACTTTATTATAATATTATTAAAATTGGTAGTTGAAGAAATTAATGGGAGGGATAAGGTGGTTGAGGAATTAATGGGGGATAAGGCAGTTGGAGAAATTTAAGGAGGGAGGGGGATTCAAGGGAGGAGGATAAGGGAGAGGGGAGAACTTGGGGAAGGGATATTTTTTTGTTTTGTAAGGGAAAATTTTGGGAAGAAGGAGGAGGAAGAAAGGCCGAAAGAAAGAGTTTTGAGTGAAGAGTTTGTCTTGAGGAATCTCACAGGTACACTGTCGTTGTTGGGAATTTTGGTCTTGGGGGATAGTAAACCATAAGGATTCCTGGAACTAGGGAGCCAGAGAGGTTGTTCCTTGTTGGATGGGAGGTTAATATTTAGTCTGGGCAAGAACAAGGGCAAGAACAAGAACATGATCATAAAGGAAAGAGACTAGATAAACCAACCTGCAGGTGGAGTTATGTATTATGTTATTGTTATCATTATTATTCTTTTATTGTTATAATTATTCGATTGTTGTTGTTATCATTATTCTATTGTTACTTTTTATTCTTGGTTTATTCCAAGTATAAGAAAATCATTTAAAGAAATTCTAAACTGAATTTTAGAAAACTTTTATTTAGTTTGAGTCTTGAAAATAACCAGGCTCTACACCTCCACCTATGTAATGTAATTCAGTCGATATCAGTTCCTCACCAACATGATTCAATATCCATAAACAACATTTAGCTAATTTTGTAAAAGTCTGGTTCCAACAAAAAAGGTGTCTTTCTTTTGAGTCATTAAGCCATTGAGTCAAGTTGTGATCATGGAAAGTTGTGGTGACTTATTCCTTCATTAATATAAAATTTGGACTCTATATATTCTTAGATACCCTAAAAAAAAAAACACATCCAAGTTTGACAAGTAGCAGAGCAGATCAATAAATGATTAAGCATTGATGATTAGAATTTTGGAAGCGGATAAAGGAATTCAAGAAAGAGACATCAGATGATGAGACACACACACACAAGAGATTAAAAGACAATATGATGGCACAATAAATAATGAATTGATTGAGCCCCCTGGTATAAAATTTGTAGAATAGTTTCTAAGTTGTGACATCAGAATTTGGAAATCAAAGAAATGACAGGTTGGCCAAAGCATGGTGTTCCATCGTAGGGTGTGTGCAGGGGCAATATGAGAACAGGTCAGGACAAGCACCGTTCTAAAGGCACAATGGTGTAACAAGAGAGTCAAGAGGACCATTGTTGGGAGGGGTAGTTGGTTGTTGGAGACTCATTAATTGCACAAACATTTACTATTGGAAATTGTGTTGTCATTGATGTCAAAATATGTCATTGATATCACAGTTAAGGGAAGACTAACTGTGGTCAATGATAAGGGGAGACTATGTCTCTATGAAATAATAATATTGTGCATACTTAATTGTCATTGATGATATTGTTGATGTGTTATGTTTATGATTGAATCCTTGAGAAAATAAAGGTAGGTAGACTATAAAAATAAAAAATGATCGTGCAAATGACATGTCTAAGGATCGAACCAGAACTAGTAACACAAATCCATGGATAAATAGAGGAAGCATCCATAATGCTACAACCAAAGAGGAGATCAAGAAGCTTCCTACATGGCTCTATGTGAATGAATACAAGAGGAATGAAAACACCATAACAATAAGATGATTGTGCACAAACATCCATGATTTAAGAGAAATGGAGCAGAAGCATCTAGAATGAGAATCATACCAAACGAGATCTAGAAAGTGAAGAGTTTTGTACCAGAGTAATCACATCTTGTTGGATATTGACAACATAAAGGAATAATTTCTATGGATATAAGGCAGATGTGGCTAAGCCTTAGTGGTGAGAAGATGAGTGATCATAGTTGGAATCTGAACGAGATATAAACCTGAGCAGTAATAAGTCTAGTAAGGAAGTCGAAGTAAAACGAATAATAGAATATTTATGTAAAATGATGTATCTCATATTTGTTGGGATAGCTAAGTTCAAAGGGTTTATAATGTAAACATGAAAGAACATAGTTTGAAAGTGAACACAGATTCATGGACCCATGTGAAATGTGTTAAATTTTGGCATTGAGAATTGTGCACCTGAAACATAATAAATCCTGACCATTCATCTCCAGAGATCAATGGTCAAAATAAAATATTGGGGTCTAATACTTGGTGGGCCATATCAGCCATGTCAACACCATGATATTAACCTCATCAGTGCCATGTGTCCATTCATATGAATTCCACATCAAGGAATTCCACATCAGTGATGCCACATGCAGTGACACATGTCAGGAAATGTATTGATGCCACATCACCCAATGTACATGAAGAAGACATCCATGAGGAAGCCACCTCATCCACAACATCAATACAAGATATCTAAAAAAATGACTAAGTACTAAGACATCGTGGATATAGAGAGTAGGGAAGAGAATTGAGAGTATGTGAAGAAATTAGCATGGACATGTGGTCAGACAAACAAGGTCACATATATTTAGTTGAGAAAATGTCGTAGAACCTAGAACTCTTTGTTGAAATTTTGGTTCTCATTGATGTGAACCCTTGAAGAAGTCTGGTAGCCCCAAAGGTATGGCTATGGAACCCATATTTGATCAAGGAAAAAGGTCATGAAGGATTGTGTAAATGAAGGTAAATGACTCATAGATTGATAGTCCTCTTCATGCCGTTTCCGGTGATAGGTGGTATGCCACGCGGTTCCTCACAGTTGAGGAGTTATGGCCTTGTGAAGTTAGAATCCCAAAATAATGGTTAAGAAACCCCTATTTGGTTACAAGTCAATTAAAGAAAGGGTAAAGTGATTATAACAACAAAGTCAAGAAGCCCTAAAAATAAGGAAAGAGGTTACCTAAAAAAATTATATATACACCCCAAGAAGTATTTAACAAGTACATTCACTCATACATTCTATTGAATATCTATAAGTGAGAAAGTGATCTTTTGGAAAGTTTGCGACAATGAAATATGAGGTAGCGAAAGAGTGAGAAGTGTGAGAGTTTTGGGGTTGCAGAGAAGAGAAGGAATTTCTCAAGAAACCCTAATTTGGTTGACCCCCGTGGGTCAGATATCTAGTGTCCTATGAGGCACACCCATGGTTTTCCTAGTTCCTATCACACAAGGCCCCACATGACAAGAGGTCTTAGTTCGATGAGGACAAGACAGATTTGGGAGTATTCTAGTGCCAAGTTGTTGAAGATTGATGAAAGGTTGCAGGTCTGTAATATCCTATATCAGGTTAGCTACAGGACTACAAGTATGTTTATGTGTATGATTTGAGGGTCACTTGTTGGTTTTGGCTATGGTACATACTTGAGACATACTTGGTATATTTTTGAGGCATTAACACTTGATTAAGGTACATATTGGCTACATGTTTGAGTGAGGCATACTCTTACATTTGTTTTGGTATATGACATATCTATGAGATGTTGGTATATGGTTGAGGTATACACTTGGTATATGGTGGAATATGCATAAGGCATAAGAGGCACTTCATTAATGATATTATACAGGTCTATACATGATTTATTCTATGGTATATGGTACATGTTCTATATATGATTGATTCTCTAGTACATGGTACATGATTGGATACATTATTAGCTACTCATTATTGATATTATTGTATCTACATTTGGCATATCTTATGGTACATGATTGATGCATGTTACATTGCATTTGTTGGTGCACAGTTTATGCATGGTATGGTACAGGTTTTGGTATAGCATATGTTGATGATTAGTTACAGTTTGATGATACAGTGACAATGAAAGTTTGGATACAATGCCATATTGAAAGGTTACAAATTGATTATACAATGACAATGACAGGTTGGATACAATGATAAGATGGCAGGTTAAAGGTTAAAGGGGTTGTAGCCATAGAATTCAGGGAGTTGTAGCTTCCTTCAAGTTGTATCCTGTAAATAGGGGGTCGTAGCCTCATTCTAGTTGTAGTTGGAGAATTGGGAAGTTGGTGCTTCCAATGAATGTATTCTTTGATATATAAGAAAAAAACATTTCATTGTTTTCTCCCATTTGGGTTTCCACAAAAATTCTCGTGTACTATGTCTATGTGATTATTTATTATGCACTATTGATTTACACTATTGACGATATATTGAATGCTAATGATAAACTACTGATAAATTTGAAGAACAAATATTGTGGTTAAAGTGCTCATATTGATTCACCCCGTCCCTCAGTGTTCCAACAAATAGTATTAGAGAAGATCCTTCAAGAGATAGTTTAACCACTAGAAGGAGATCATGGAATACTCTAATATTGGAGCACCAAGTTTTGATGGTCAGAATCATTCCTTCTGGAATAAAAGGATAAAAAAAAAATTACATGCACAAGGATTTGATGTTTGACAATTAGTAGTAGATGGATATACAGTACCAAACACTCCCCAACTGACAAATATGGAAAGAAATATTTATAAAGGTTATGCATTTCAACACTACAAAGTATATTTGACATAAAATTCAAAATATTTATGAAGGAGATGCCAAAGTCGAAGGAACTAACCTCAAAACCCTTAGAGATAAGTTTGAGCAATTGAAGATGAAGGTATATTAATACATTGCAACCTAATTTCTACGAGTTGAATAAATAGTAAATACTATTAGATGATTAAGAGAAGAAATGATGAATCGATGATCATTTGGAAGGTTCTAAGATCTCTTCCTATGAGATTTGATAATAAGATATCACCCCTGGAAGAAAGAACATATATTGACATTTTGAGAATGGATGAGCTACATTTATGAAATAAGGATAGAACAATATAACCCAGTCATGAATAAAGAAACATTCAAGGCATCTAATAAGACAAAGAAGTAGAACAAGAAAAATTCAAAATCAGATTCTAGCTACAACGACGATTCAGAGGAAGATAAAGAAGTGGAAAAATTCATAAGAAAGTTGAAAAGAGGAACTGGAAAGAACAAAGGTATTCTTTTATTGAGATATTTTAATTGTGATGGTATTGTTCATTTATCTTTTTAATGTGATTATGCTAAGAATAAAGGTAGCAATGAAGAAGAATATCCTAAGAAGAAAAATAAAAATAAAAAAAGGAGACAAGAGAAGGAACAAAAAGAAATTCTTCAAGAAACGTTCATTGGAGTTACTTCACACACACCTAGGATTTATTTTTCCTAAGGTCCTAAGGGTTTTCCTATGTTTATTAGTCATTATTTTGTCTCCTAAAGTTTAGGGGAGAACATTCCAACTGGAGAATATTCTCTTCAGTTGACACTTCAGTTTCACTAGTTGAGTTGAGTCTAGATGTTGCATTGATTTTGTCACCATAAAACATTGGGATAATCACCATGATAATTCTCATTAGCCTTGGTTTCATCACCATACTAGTGCATTACCCTTGATTCCTTGATCTACTCCTCACTACACTCTGTTTCAATCAGTTAACTGAAGACTGGTTGACTAGTTAACTTTGTTAGGTGGCAGTTCACTCCCGTAACTGCTTGAGAGACTAAACTAGGTGGTAGTTCACTCCCATAACTGCTAGTGTGTGTCCAGATCACTCTAGAACACCACTATGGTGCATTGGTTCTCCTCCAGTGCACATTGATAGAGTTATACATAGTATATCATGTGTAAATTATTCATTATTCATTACAGTTAATGATAATTCTTCCATTCTTTCTCTCTTGCTTCTTCTTTCTCAATTTATCTCTGCAAATGTGTGTGGTATTTTCTAGATAGATATATTATATGTAGGTTCAAAAAATTTACATGGTATCAGAGCTAACAGACTACTAAGCAAAAGATACACCAAATTTTTTGTAGGTACAAAAGATTGAAGACAACAGAATGATGGATTTCCCAAAAGAATTCATTCTTACACCTTACAATTACTTTGCATGGAAGGAGAGAATAATGATTCATTTCCAAACAAGAGGATTGTAAAGGTTAACCTTGAATACAGATACATAAGCAACATCAGCCATAGAAAAATCCAAGTACTTAAATCGAATGGATGAAGCATTCAAAATAATTTGCAGTCTTATTTCTCCCGATCTCCTTTTGCACATATCTTCCTATAAAACCCCCAATGAATCCTAGACCAAATTGGAAGGGATATTTAAAAAATAGTATGAGATGAGGGGACACATGTTGGAGGTGTAATTTCTCACATTGGATCCAAAAATCTTCGACAATATTCAATATTTCTTTACAAAATTCAAGGATTTACTGTCACAACTCAAAGCTTCCAGGGTCGATAAATATAAGGAGGAGAAACAAATGGTTCTCACCATTCTTTCCAAACTTGTTCCTGAATTATATTTGTTTGTGTCCACATTCCATTCAGTCGTATTCACCTCTCTAGCCACCTGGAAGATGCCTTCTCTTGAGGAATTTATTGAATCCCCGACACGAGAAAATCAAGCTCATCAACATGGGAAAAATCAAAGTCCCAAAGGCACATGCACTTACTGTGAAATATGGAAGCCATAAATATTAGAAATATAAATATAAAGACAAAAGGAAATCTCATGCACATACGAATAAGGAAGGCTACATGAAACCCTTCACCAATGCCTCTGAATCCAAAGGGGGGAAGGGAAGAAAAGGGGAGAAATGATCATACTTCCATAAAGGATTCCATACATAATCCACATGGATGTAGAAACAAATAAATATAATGAATCTAATACTTCAGAAAAACAACCTTAGATATCGCATCCCTGAGGGTGCCAAGAAGAAGAAGTTAGAATATCAGAATCCCAAGAAAGGAAATTCTAGCGATGCATTGATTTCCATCGACTCCTCTCCCTATGCTTGGATCGTAGATTCAAGAGCATAACATCACATGGATGCCAAAAAAGAAATATATTCTTCATTGGATGCATGCAAAGTTCCTCCTATTCTAATGGGGGAAAAATCTCCATTCAAAGTCATCGACAAAGGAAGGATTGAAGTCACCAACGAAAGATTCGAGAATGTGTTGCATGTTCCCAAAAATTTTGTCAACCTTCTCTCCATGTATCAGATGAATATTTCTAGCACCATAAATAAAGTCACATTCAAACCAAATGAAGTGGACATATATGGCATGCAAACCAACTCCAGGGTTGTTAACAGTGAGGTAAATCATCAATCTAGATTGTATACATTTTCTGAATTTATTGAACCAGATGTTGCTTTACTGCTTACCCATGTTGATGAAAGTAGTAGGATATGGCACGAAAAGTTTGGACATTTGAATTTTATATATATGCAACAACTTATCAAGAAAATATTGGTTGATGTTCTGCCAAACATCCATTTCTCCAAGGGATTATGTGAGGGATTTGTTCTTGGAAAACAGCCTCAAGAGAAATTCGACAAAGGAAAATATCAGAGAGCTTCCACTCCTTTAGATATGATCCATAGTGGCCTCATGGGTCCTTTTTTGCATCCATCAATAATCAAAGTGAGGTTTTATCTCATTTTTGTTGATTATTTCTCATTTTTTAAATGGATTTACTTTCTCAAGAAAAAATCTGAGGTATTTCAACACCTTAAAAATTTCAAAGCCATGGTTGAGACAATCCGGAAAGAAAATCAAACTCCTACGAATAGATAACGGGGGAGAGTATGTCAATCATGAGATCCAAAATATTTTTCATGAGGTAGGGATTCAGTTGCAGCACATAGTTCCCTATACTCCGCAACAAAACAAAGTTGTTGAACGAAAAAACAGATATCTAAAAGAGATGGCATCTTGCATGCTACATGCAAAGTCGCTACCATAGATACTATGGGCTGAAGCACTTAATTGTGAAACCTACATCCAAAAAAAATCTTCCCATAGATCTTTCAAGGATAATACCCCCTACGAGGCTTGGAGCGGCCTCAAACCGAAAGTGACCCACTTTCGTATTTTAGGTTCATGTGCATGGGCCCAGATTCCCTATAAAAAGAGGAAGGAACTTGATCCACATAGCACTGAATGTATTTTTTTTGGATACCCCAACGATTTGAAGGGATATAGACTTATTGATATTTCCTCGGACTGGCTCATCATTGAGAAAAGTTTCCAATTTGAGGAAAGTGTCTCGCATGTACCTCAACATCTGCATGCAGACACCTTCATTCTTCCACCTGTCTGAGATGATGAGCATGCACATGCAGACTCTTCTTCATATGAGAGTCCTAATTTATAGGAATCAAAGGATTTATATATAGATTCAGTATAGTCAGATGAAGAGTTAGAGAATCTAGATGCATATGCAGAGACAGAGAAGAGGCCTAAGTGGGCATAGACTACTCTTCATGATGTAGGGGGTATTTTTGGTGATCCAACCGATCCCATGAGGACTCGATATAATTTCTAAGATCCTCATGTGGCACTCACTACCACTGAACCATTTCCCTCGAGGCATCGTTTCTTGGTTTAGTCTTTAGATCCACAGTCTTATGGAGAGGCTGTTGGAAATCCATTTTGGGAATGCGCCATGCAGGAGGAGCACAACTCCCTCCTCAAGAACCAGACTTGGGATCCGGTTCCCCTTCCTTCTGGGAGGAAAATTGTCAGATGCTGATGGGTCTACAGGACCAAGAGCATAGTGGATGGCTAGGCTTGTTTCCAAAGGCTTTCAACAGGTGCATGGCATTGACTATGATGAGATCTTTACTCCACTAGAAAATATGGATTCCATACGATTGGCACTTTCCATTCTGACAACCAAGGGATGGGAAGTCCATCAGATAGATGTGAAGAATACATTTCTTCACAGTGATATCTATGAGGAGATCTATATGGAGAAACCCCATGGATTTATGAAAGATTCATCTTTGGTCTATCAACTGGAGAAATCTCTTTATGGCCTTAACTAGGATCCAAGGGAATGGTATGCCAAGATGGACTCCTACCTGTTGTCACGAAAGTTTGTACATTGTAAATTAGACCTGAATGTCTACATTCTCATGACAACTGATTCACTTCTACTCATAGTTATATATGTTGATGTTTTGTTGATCACCGGTTGCTCTACTTCAGTGATTGCTGCAGTCAAGAGGATTCTATATGAGAGGTTTTTTATGATTGAAATTGGTCCACTAAATTTCTTCCTTGGAATCGAGATCAGTCAAGATGCATCAGGAATCAAACTTTCTTAGGCCAAGTATGCCTGAGATCTCCTTGATATATTTCACATGATAGATTGCAAGTCTGCTCTGACTCCTTTCCTATCAGGAGTCAAACTTGAGGATGGCGGGGACACTCCACTGATTGACAACACACTATACAGATAGCTAGTGGGGAGCTTGTTGTATCTCACACAATCCAAAATAGACCTCTCCTATGCAGTTGGTGCAGTTTCTAGCTTCATGCAGGAGCACCATGAGATACATTGGAAGGCTACAAAGTGTATCTTTCAATATGTACAGGGCACCATTACCTTTGGGATTCATTATGCATCAAAATCTGCATTATATCTCATTGGGTCTACTGATTCTGACTAGGTTAGCAACAACATTGATCGCAATTCCACATCTAGTTACTCACTTAGTCTTGGTTCCAGGCCTATCTGTTGGTCGAGAAAGAAGTAATATTCCATTTCTCTATATTCAGCTGAGGTAGAGTATGGAGGGGTAGTTAACATAACCATTCATGCTATGTGGCTACAACATTTTCTCACTGAGTTGGGCATTCAATTTCATTGACTGATTTTCATCTAATGTAACAACCAAAGCACTCTGAAGTTATGTAGAGATCCAGTTCAAAGGCAACGAATGAAGCACATCAATATCCACATGCACTACATCCGAGACTTAGTAAATGAGGGGATCATCGACCTACAGTTCTGTCCTTCAACATAAAATATGACATACATCTTCACCAAGACCTTCATTGAGAAGAAGTTCCACTCTCTACGAGGTCATCTTGGAGTGAAGGACACAATTGCCTAGCAACTGACAGTTCTTCTTTTTACATACATTGTACCTTGAGGAGGGGGTTTTCCCATGAGGTTTTCCCTCTTTCCTCACTTTATTTTAGTGTATCTTTTTTATTTGGGTACCTAACATGGCCTCATTTCTGGGATCCATTCTTTATTTTCAACATAGTGATGTTCAGGGGGTGTTGGAGTTACTTCAAACACACCTAGGATTTATTTTTCCTAAGGTTCTAAGGTTTTTCCTATGTTTATTAGTCATTATTTTGTCTCCTAAAGTTTAGGGGAGAATATTCCACTTGGAGAATATTCTCTTCAGTTGACACTTCAGCTTGACTAGTTGAGTTGTGTCTAAATGTGCATTGGTTTTGTCACCATGCAACATTGGTATCATCAACATGATAATGTGCATTAGCCTTGGTTTCATCACCATAATGGTGCATTACCCTTGATTCCTTGATCTACTCCTCACTACACTCTGTTTCAGTTAGTTAACTGAAGACTATTTGACTAGTTAACTCAACTAGGTGGCAGTTCACTCCCATAACTTCCTGAGAGACTAGACTAGGTGGAAGTTCACTCCCATAACTTCCTCAAAGACTAGGCTAGGTGGAAATTCACTCCCATAAATGTTGGTGTGTGTCTAGATCACTCTAGACCACCACTATGGTGCATTGGTTCTCCTCCAGTGTGCATTGATTGAGTTATACAGAGCATATCATGTGTAAATTATTCATTATTCATTACGGTTAATGGGAATTCTTCCATTCTTTCTCTCTTTCTTATTATTTCTCAATTTATCTCTACAAATGTGTGTTGTATTTTCTATCTAGATCTATTCTGTGCAGGTTCAACAAATTTACAAAGTTTCTAATCAAAGGAAGATAGCTCCTTATTAGAAGAGGATGATGATAATGACAATGATTTAGAAAGAGTACTCTTCATGGTAGTAGGTGATAATGAAGAAGATTCTAAAGAAGAAGGCAAAGTCGATCTCAGAGTAGAATTAATTAGTGCTTTAGAAGAACTAAGGAAAGAAAGAAACAAAAAAAAGTCACTCAAGGCAGAATTAAATAGGAAATAAGGATCTTAGAATTCCAACTTAGAAGAAATCATGTAGATAATCATGAAGTTAAAATCCTAGGTAGAAGAAGAGAAAAGGATTGAAGAAACACTCAGAAGTCAGTTAGAATAAAAGGAGAAGATGATTGAAATCTTGGAAGAAGAAATAATCACTTTAAGAAAAGATCTTCAGAAGAAAGATATGCAACATAATAGAACCAAAATATTGGATGATATCAACAAAATTCAAAGACCATACTATGACATTTTTTTTCTAAGATACAAACTGAGAAAGGTTCAAGCTCCAAGACAATAGAACAAGAAGCAAAACAAAGAAGCTATGAAAAAATAGTTAGAGGTACTCAATAATAAAATAACAGAGGAACTATACCACCTAGAAGATTTAGAACATATAATCAACAATAAAAAACATCTCAAGAAGAAGAAGGCTTTAGAAGATAAATTCCATTCAGAATATCCCCTACATCTAGGTATCAAACTATTTTTCTTGGTTTAAGTTATTCTTGTTACAATTTTGGACACAAAGATGCAAAATGTAGAGACTATGCCAAGAATAGAATAAACTATGAATGTCATTCAAACACCAATTATCTTAGAAAATCACATGAAGCACAAAACATAAATCACAATAGTTTTGGTTCACTAAGTAATGAAGTAGAGTGCTACAAGTGAAACAATTTTGGACACATGGCCAAATATTGTAGACTGACTATTCCTCCAAGGGTACTAAATACGAATATCAACAATCATAAATAGTAACCAAAAAGGATATGGATAATGAAGCAAGATCAATTCAAAACTGAAGAATGCTCACTTTATCTACAAGCACAACACAAGAAAAGTGGGTGGTATTTTGACAACAATTTTTCAAAGAATATGACAAGTGACAAGCAGAAGTTTCTAACCCTAAAGAAGGAATAAGATGGATTGGTTTCATTTGGAAATATGAAATTAGCCAAAATTATTGGTAGAGGCACAATCAAGCTTGGAAGCAAAGATGCCAAGGCACAAAATGTTCTACTGGTCGAAGATATGAAGAACAATCTATTAAGTGTAAGTTAAATGTGTGATCAAGGAAACAAGATTGTGTTTGGCTCAGAAAAACGTGAGAGAAGGAAAGAAATATTAGGAAATTTGGTGGCTACAACTATAAGAAATTTATCTATAGCACAAAAGAATGGGTCACATGAACTTTGATAACCTTGTCAAAATCAACAGAAAGGAAGAAATGAATACTCTATGTGAACATTGTCTACAAGGAAAATAAAATAGGACCAAGTTCAAATCAAAAGAGTAATCCACAACAAAACCATTGGATATTGTACACACTGACCTATGTGGACTGACAAGAATGAAGGGATTAAATGGCGAACAATACTTTATGCTACTAGTTGATGACTACATAGGAATGACTATAGTTTTCTTTATCAAGAAGAAGTCAGAGGCATTTGAACACTTCAAGATATCCAAATAGATGGCTGAAAGTTGAAACCAAGATGGATTTGAAATCAAGTGGTTGAGATAAGACAATGGAGGAGAATTTACATCAAAGTAATTTATGGATTTTTGTGGCGAACATGGAATAAAAAGACAATTTTCAACAACCAGGACATCTCAACAAAATGGAGTTGTCGAAAGGAAGAACAAAACAATACAAGAAATGGACAAAACCATTTTGAAAGATTCCAAGTTGAGTGACATTTTTTGGGAATAGGAAATACATACAACAACTCATATCCTGAACATAGGAATACTCAGAAGTAATAATGATAAGACTCCCTATGAGTTATGGAAAGGAAGATCGACAAATGTGGAGCATTTCAGAGTATTTGGAAGCGAATTCTATATCAAAACAGAAGATGGTAGGATTGGAAAATTTGACTCCCAAGTTGATAAAGGTAAACTGGTTGGGTATTCAAGAAAATGAAAAGCATATAAATGCTTTAGTCCAAGACTCAACATAATAGTAGAAATAATCAATGTAACAATTGACAAAAAAGGTAAAAGAAAGAAGCAAAGATTCAAAAGAGCATGATGGTGAAGAAGGTCTAAAAGAAGAAGAAGTAGCAGAAGAAGCAGCAGCAGCAGAAGAAGAATAAGAGTAGCTAGAAGCATAGCAAGAGGAAGATGAGAAGAAGATACCTCCAAATACACCTAGTCGAAGAGTGTAGAAAAATCATCCACTGGAACAAATTATTGGGAATAAATATGCATGAGTTGAAACCTAAAGAAGAATACTTTCACTAGAACAAAGGCATATAACATTGTTATTTTCAGTTGAACCAAGTAATTTTGAAGAGGTGAGAAAATATTAACATTGGATCAAAGCTATGGATGAATAATTGGATCAAATTGAGAAGAATGACACACGGGAAATGGTTCCAAAACCAAAGAACAAGAATGTGTTGGTACAAAGTGGATTTTCCAAAACAAACTGAACGAGGATGGAGAGGTAACCAGAAACAAAGAAAGGTTAGTATACAAACGATACACTTAGATTGAAGGTATATATTTTGAAGAGACCTTTTCCCCAGTTGCCAGGATGGAAGAAATCAGATTGATCTTAGCCTATGCATGTTCAAAAAGAATCAAGGTGTATCATATGGATGTAAAATGAACCTTTCTAAATGGGGAATTAGAAGAATAATTCTAGATCGAACAACCTAAAGGGTTTCTACCATCAGAAAAGGAAGATTATGTTTCCATATTGAAGAAATCATTGTATGGACTCGAGCAGGCCCCTAGAGCATGGTATTGAAGATTGGACATGTATCTACAACAACAAGGATTCAGGAAGGGAAATGTAGATAACATTCTCTACATAAAAGTGGATCATGAAAATATATTTATAATTGAAGTTTATGTAGATGATATTATCTTTGGGAGTGATGATGACAGGATGAGTTAGAAATTTTCCAAAGACATGTAGAATGTGTTTGAAATGTCTTTGCTCGGTGAGTTGAATTTATTTTTTGGATTATAGATATGTCAGCATGATAAAGGTATTTTCATTTCCCAAACCAAGTACATCATAGAAATGCTAAATAATTTTGGAATGGAAGACTGCAAACCTGTAATTACTCCTATGCAGACCAATTGAAAATTTAGTAAGGATGATGAATCTAGGGATGTAGATAGTAGACTCTATAGATAGATGATTGGAAGATTAATCTATGTGACAACATTAAGAATGGATGTGATACAATAATTTGGATAGGTTTCAATATTTCAAGCAACACCAAAAGAAACTCATGTTGTGGCAGTAAAGAGAATTGTCATATATCTCAAGGAAACAAAAGATTTTGGATTATGGTATAAAAATGGGAATGATCTATCTTTGGTCACTTACACAGATGCAGATTGGGTGGGTAGAATTGATGATATAAGAAGTACAAGTGGAGAAAATTTCTACTTAGGTGATTATATAGTATCATGGTTGAGAAAGAAACAATCATCAATATCTTTTTCCATGAAAGAAGCATAGTATATTGTTGCATCATCATGTTGCACTCAGGTTCTTTGGATGAAGCAAACCTTGCAAGATATACAAGTGGAATATGATGATCCTATTTTGATACTTTGTGATAACACTGATGTTATCAGTATCTCTAAGAATATAGTGATGCATTCCAAGACAAAGCACATTCTAATCAAGTTTCACTTTCTACGGGAACAAATTACAGAGAAGAACATCAAGGTAGAGTACATTGGGACAAAAGAGTAGATTGCATATATCTTCACAAAACCTCTTCTGAGGGAGACCTTTGAGTATATTTGATAGAAACTTGGAGTATTTTATTCCCCACATTGATCCAAATGACATTAGGCACAACAAGACAAGGGAAGAGAAGCATAAGACATGAAGAATCCAATTAATGAATCTATTGAATGCTTTTCATACACATCAAATACTTACATGAGGAAGCACCATGAAAATAAAGTAGAGGTTTGTAGACAAGGGGATTAATTCCAAAGGAGAATTACCCTTTTCCATTGATGTCAAAAGGGGGGAAAGAGAACAAAGGCATAGAAACAAAGATAAAGAAAAGATGCATGGAGACAAGGGGAGAAATGGTCAAAGGGAAGCAATGGTCATAGGGGGAGCATGAGTAAGAGAGTGAGTGTTACCATGCCTTTAGTGTTGACATCAATGCAAAAGGGGGATATTGTTGAAATATTGGTTATCATTGATTTCAATCCTTGAAGAATTATGGTATCCCCAACCGTATGGTTATCGAACCCGTAATTGATCAAGGAAAAATTTCATGAAGGATAGTGTAAATACAGGTAACTAACTCATGGATGGATATTACTCATCTTGCGATTTCCGATGATAGGTGGTAAATGATGTGGTTCCTCATGGTTTAGGAATTATGACTTTGTGAAGTTAGAAGCCCAAAATAATGGTTAAGAAACCCCTAGTTGGTTACAAGTCACTTAATGAAAGGGTAAAGTGGTTATGACAAGAAATTCAAGAATCCCTAAAAATAAGGAAAGAGGTTACCTAGAAAAAGTATATGTACACCCATATATTTCTTTCACAAGTACATTCACTCATACATTCTATATAATATATCTAAGTGAGAAAGTGATATTTTTGCAAGTTTGTAATGGTGAAATATGAGGTAGAGAAAGAGTGAGAAGTGTGGGAGTTTTGGGGTTGCAGAGGAGAGCAGGAATTTCTGAGGAACCCTAATTTGGTTGACCCCTATGGGTCAGAAAACTAGTGTCCCATGAGGCACCCCCGTGGGTTTCCTAGTGCCCATCATGCGAGGCCCTGTGTGATAATAATTCTTATTCCCATGAGGATAAGATAGTTTTGGGAGTATGCCAGTGACAGGTTGTTGAATACTAATGAAAGGATGCAAGTTTGTAAAATCCTATATCAAATCAGCTACATGACTACAAGTTTGTTTATGTGTATGATTTGAGGGTTACTTGTTGGGTTTGGCTATGGTACATACTTGAGACATACTTGGTATATTGTTGAGGTATTGGCACTTGATTGAGGTAAATCTTGGCTACATGTTTGAGTGAGGCATACTCTTACATATTGTTTGGTATATGACATATCTATAATATTTTGGTATATGGTTGACGTATACACTTGGTATATGGTGGCATATGCATGAGGCACATGAGGCACTTCATTGATGATATTGTACATGTATACATGATTAATTCTATGGTATATGGTACATGTTCTATATATGATTAATGCTCTAGTACATGGTACATGATTGGATACATGATTAGATACTCATTATTGATGTTATGGTATATACATTTGGAATATCTTATGGTACATGATTGTTGCATGTTATAATACATTTGTTGGTACATAGTTAATGCATGGTATGGTACAGGTTTGGGTATAACATATGTTGATGATCAATTACAGGTTGATGACACAGTGACAGTGATAGGTTGGATACAATGACAAGTTGGATACAGTGACGGGTTGACATGCTATAGGTTGATGATATAGTGGCATTGACATGTTGACAAGTTACATGTTGATGTGACAATGGCAGTGATTGCGGTAGTGACAGCTTGGTCTACACTTATATTTCAGGGTTGCAAGACAGGGCAAGGAAAGGGAGTTGTATCCTCCTTCTTGTTGGTGCTAGAGAACTCAGGGAGTTAGAGATTCCTTCAGGTTGGAGCCTACAAATCACAGGGATGTAGCCTCCTTCTGGTTGGATCCATAGAATTTAGGGAGTTGTAGCTTATTTCATGTTGGAGAATGTAAATAGGGGTTCATAGCCGCCTTCTAGTTGCATCTTGAGAATTGGGAATTTGGTGCTTCCAATGAATACATTCTTTGATATATAAGAAAATCAATCTATGGTTTTCTCCCATTTGGGTTTTCACATAAATTATAGTGTACTGTGTCTATGTGATTGTTGATTATGAACTGTTGATTTATGTTTCTGATGATATATTGAAAGTTAATGATAAACTATTGAACACTACTAATAAATTTGAAGAATATATATTATGTTTAAAAGTTCTCATACTAATTCAGCCCCCCCCCCTCTTAGTATTCCAACACTCGCGATAAGATTTCAAAGAAATGTCTATGTGCCAAGAATCGATTGGATAGAAATGTCTCAAAAAATGGATAAGTTTCAAGAGTGGATAGATTAGATAGATGAGGTCATGAATAAGAGAAGAATGGAGATGTCATGGAGCATAGAGAGATGTAAAAAATGATTGAGTATCAAGAATGAGTCAGACAAACGAAGTTGACAAGAGAAGAATGGAGATGTGTCATGGACCCATGATAGGAGTTCAAAAATAGACCAAGTATAAGAGACCCATGGTAGGAGTTCAAAAAATTACTAGGTATAAGGAATCGATCAAACAACCCAGAGGGTGAGAGATATTATGGCCTAGGAGGTTGCCACTTGTCATAGATTGAATGACCCAGAGGGTGAGAGATATGACAGTTGATGAGGTCACCACTTGTCATAGATCATATGGCCTAGAGTATGAGATATCCGACAACATGTATTATAACATGAATGAATGTTAAGGTGCATTCTGGAGGCCACAAAAAGTTGGATAAAGTTGTCTTAGACCCACAAAGAAGGGATTGAAAATATTCTAAGTATAGGCACAAAATCAATGTAGTGGAAATTGAGGGTGTAGTTTGGAGGTTGCATAAGTTTGAAACAAAGAATAGATATACCTTAGATCCATAGTGAATCAATAAAGACCTAGATCAATGGTTAAGATAAATCTGAGGTACAGATTGGACAATTGTTATGAATTATGGTTGCATTGTGTGTTTTGATGGGTAGAGAAAGGAACAATGACGATAATTGATTTGAGAAGAATATTTGATGGCTACTGAGTATTGAGTGGTATGTTGTAAAACCAGGTTGTCCCAATATGCTAAGAATAAATTGATGGATGAGATCAAGATAGGGTTAGGTTGAATGGTGGAAGTTGTTGAGAAAAAGGTATGGAAAACCTTACTCAATCATTTTTAGATCTTGTTGAGATAAGGCAAGATAGTTGGGAATGTCACCCGAGGTTTATAGCCTTAAAAAAATCACTTAATCCATAGGTATTGAGTACAAGGGATCAATTTTGTTTTTTATATATTATATGTAACTGTGAAAAATAAATAAATTTAAACAAAAGTTACATGAATGCATACACAAATTACATCAGTGTGTACACGAGGATAAAAGAAAAAGATTGAATCAGATCATTAAAAAACATATGTGATATTGAAACAATAATATGATTTTTATATTAACTTCATTCTAAGATACAAAACTGAGTTCTCTTTACAAACCCTTGCGAGGGTAGGGACCAAAGTCAGATTTATAAGACTTTGATGGGAACCATACACAAGGACTTTGAAAACAAAAAGAAAACTGAAGATAAATATCTAGATCATCTTACCACAAAATGTTGTCACTTAACTTTGCAATATATTATTTATCAATCATAAAATTTAATTCATAAACAAACACAAATACACAGACTGCCAAAGATAAATCATACACCTTTAAAACAAGCTGCAGAAATATGTGATTCATTTTTTGAATCCTGCTTCCTTCAATAATACCCTGCTATCATCAAGAGGGTTAAGCCTTCTAGTAAACTAAAAATGAATGAAAATTGTAAGTATATCACTAGTATAAAGAAAACCTTATGGCTATAGTTCTCCTTCTATTCTCTCTTTCCTCTTTTCTCTTCCTTTCATTGAGCTATTACTCCTTCTCAATAGGTTTTGGTAGTTCAAATACCTTTTTTTAGTTAAGCCTAATTAGCTTAACTAATTAGTTGAGACAAATAATAATAGTATATATAAATAAGGGTCTTAATTAAATAATAACTAAATAGGTGGGACCCCTTGTGACTCCCAATTATTTCTTTTAATAATCATCAAACATGAAATATAAAACTCAATCATTTGATTCAAATATCCTCCTTGTAACTCATTCTCATAATTATGATCAAATATTTTAAATATCGACAAAATATAATATGACCATATCCAAAAAAGTATTATATCCATGATGTACAAAAAAATTCTTAAATATATGCATGTTGTCCAAAACATTGTCAAAGTAAAAATATTGTTCTCAATATAATATAACATAAATCATCATTACAAACCATATTTACTTTGAGAGGCATTTGGCCTCTTCTCACTGCTGTCCTCTTTTGATCTTTCTGTGGTAGCCTTAGTGTGATTGGAACCTTGAGGCCAGACTGCACTGATAACGTGAGAAAAATCATCTTTGAGATGAAGATGAAAGGACACAAATTCAGAGGACTCTTTAGATGAATTGGAAGGAGTGGCCACTTATTTTCCTTTATCTTGCACAAGCTTGGGAACATCGGTTTTTAACCCCTTACAAGAATGAGAAGAATGCATGGGTGAGACAACATGATAAACTTGGGCAATTGTATTCTTTGGAGGTGGAGGAGGGGGTAATGGAAAAGAAGCAGTAGTCCAACCATGGTAATGAGCAACAAGCTGTTGGAAAATCTCTTGCCGACCATAATTGACAGGTGGTTCTGTTTGCATAGACACATGAGGTGGAACACAAATACTAAAAAAAATTTGATGTGGTTGAAAGGGAGGCCTCTCAGGTTGGGGATGGATAATCTCATGGCCAACCAAGTTCAAAATTTTGGAAGATTGGTTGTTGTCATTGATGTCAACCCTAGTAATGGGTTTTGGACTGCAAGATTGATAAAGGTATTTGGACATGAAGGACAATGCACATGCACATACAACACCCATGAATGGATAATATACATCATGTTGTTTCCGGTGGTATGTGGTATGTCATGTGGATCCTCATGGTTGAGGAGAAATGAATTTTTGAAGATGACAAAGTGAATTGAAGAAGGAAGTACATCTAGGCCCTGAAAATAATTAAAGAAAAGAATTACAAAATAAGAAAGTGTCAGGTTGTCCCTAATGTTAAAAGAAAGTGACATAAATGGTATAAATAAACATCATTATACATTCATTTTATACAAGTCGAATTTCAGAGGTAATAAGAAGATAAGAAGGCTGGATTTCAAGGGAGGATGAAGTCTTTTGGTGATGTGTTCTAAGGTATGTTATTTTCATGTCATCTTACCATTTTTTCTATAACGTTTTTTCTAGAATGATTCAGATGGTGAAATCGCTATGGTATTGAGAAGACATATCAAGGTACCTCTGGTAACAATTTCAACTTTTTATTCACTATAATTATGGAGATACACTCTATGGAAGATAGGGTTTGTGACTAGTCCTGAAGCTAGTCAATAAACAGGTGTTTCGGGTAAAACAGTCATAACTTTTTCATACAGAATCCAAATGAAGTGGGACCACTTCCATTGGAAATAGTACAGATGGTAATTTCTTGTGTGCAATTTTCAGAATTGGATGTTAAATATTGAGCGCGAGGCATGTTGTACAAGTTGGGTCTTATGAATAGACCAGAATTGAATAAAGTCTACCATTCTTTCTATAACCTCTTTTTGGGGAGGATTCAAGGAGTGAAAATTGGAGGAGTTTTAGAGAATACATTGAGTAATATTATCTATAGGATCAGTGTACTCCAAGAATTGAAGAATTGCATAAATTGAAGAAGTCTCAGGAAGCATTATCAGGTTCTATGTGATGATTGGTTGATGGTGATGATTTAATGTAAAGTTTTATTATCTCTCATATATTCCTGGGTGGAGGGAAGGGGAAAGGATGGAGAGTTCAACTCTCTCTTGATATTGGAGGATTGTATCTTCCTCTTGGAGGTTTATCCCTCCCTCTACCTTTGGAAGCTGTAGCTACCTTTGGAAGTCATTACTTCCCTTGAACAATAAACTATTGATTATTTCTCATATATTGTGCATGGTGTATTATGGTGTATTGGTGTAACTCTTATACTATTGTTCATTTCTCATTGGATATAGTTGAATGGTTTAAGTATAAGTTGAAAAAGGTTTTAAATTGTACTTGATACTGATTCACCCCCCTCTCAGTATCAACAATTGGTATCAGAGCAGGTTACCTTTAGTACAGTTTAACCACTGGAAGGAATATCCTATGCAAAAATGGAAGACAACATTCCAAATGGGATTCCACCATTTGATGGAAGCAATTTTAAATACTAGAAAAATAGAATGGAAACTTACTTGAAAGATATTGGGGCAGATGTTTGGTTCTCAGTTGCTTCAGGATATAATGCTTTGAAGAAACCAAAAACTGCAGCTCAGAAGGAAGAAAAAAGGAACAACAAACTGACAATAGATACCATCCTAGATGGATTGACAGATTCAGTGAAATCCAAGTTGGGATCATGTGTATCAGCAAAATATATTTTGGACAAGCTACAAGACCTTTATGCAAGGGAAGAAGCAGAAGAAGAAGAAGAAGTTGAAGAAGATTACAACATCTGATATTTCAAAGAAGAAAATAGAGGTTAGTTCTTTTTCTTTAATTGTGAAGGAGTAGGACATGTTGAATTTGAATGCCCTCATCCAAGGATTGAAAGAGATGACAATGAAGAAGAAGAAAATCATGAAGTAGAAATGATTCAACAAGAAGATGAGAATATTAAAAAATTGAAGCATGTTGAGATTGAAAATAGCAAGCTCAAAGACACATGTAGAAAACTAAGAAGTGAATTGGTTAGTTGTGAAAAGACAGTTGTAATATTAAAGAAACAATTAGAAGACTTTGAGAAACTAAGAGAAGAAACCATTTCCTTGAAAACTCTACTCGAAGAAGAAAGAAGAATATAAGAAGTAAGGAATGTCCAAATGAAGAAGAAAGAAGAAGATTGTGAGAAACTTGAACAAGAAGTTGTCTCATTGAGGAAGAGCTTAAGAAACTCTCAAGTGCCAAAAGACTTAACACAACTTAGATGCATGGGTGAAACTTCATACAAAGAAGATGAAAATACCAACAAGAAGGTTGAAGAAAGAGATACATAGACAGTTGATGAGAAGTGAACCGGGATTTCACAAAGAAGGAATGATTAAAAAAGAGATGAATATCCAAGAAGACCTCCTACCTTCAGGAATCAAAAAATCTTCAATCAGTATGAAGGAAACTACAGAAGAATAGATCATGAACCCATATGGACTACATCACAAAGTATCCCACTTACTCCAAAGTATCAAAATTTCTTTCTTGGTCATTGTTATACTTTCAAAAAATTTGGACATAAGGCAATTAATTGCAGAATCAATGAAAGGAACAAATACGTAAGAAACATGAATGATGTGAATAGAAGATATGGAAATAATCATGGATTTGTCAACAGAAGTTATAATTCATTTTACCCATTGATGGACAAAAATATTGTATGCTACAAATGCAATTATCTTGGTCACAAAGCACGAGATTGCAGATATATGAATGAATATGTCCCTATGCCAACCACAGTATGGAGAAGGAAAGAGAATCCAAACAATGAAGATTGTTGAATAGCATTGACCACTGAATAATGTAAAGAAGAAGATGAATGGTACATAGACAGTGGATATTCTTCACACATGACCGGGGATCAAGACAAATTCATCATCTTGAAGAGAAAGAGTGGCAATGTTGCATTTGGAGATGACTCTTCTGCCAAAATACTTGGAGAAGGTGTAGTAGAGCTTGGAAGAAAAAATGTAAAAGAAAAGAATGTTCTATTGGTTGAAGACTTGAATCATAATCTACTCAATGTTAGTAAAATGTGTGATCAAGGATACACTCTTACGTTTGA
>ML779625.1:482367-520265 GCA_009831015.1 Picea engelmannii | reverse complement strand
AGAAGGTGTAGTAGAGCTTGGAAGAAAAAATGTAAAAGAAAAGAATGTTCTATTGGTTGAAGACTTGAATCATAATCTACTCAATGTTAGTAAAATGTGTGATCAAGGATACACTCTTACGTTTGATTCCCGAAAATGTAAAAATAGAGAAAATAACTCAGGAAGATTGGTTGCAACTGCAACAAGAAGACCGAAAAACATATACATCCTAGACATGAAGAAGAGAGAGAAGACAGAAGACACACAAAAGGATTCTAAGGAAGAAAATGTCCCGAAGACCAAAAATAAGGATGAAGTATTATTGAGTGCCACATGTTCAGGGGGACCAACCCCAAAGAAGAGAGTTACATTTTTCCATTAAACTCAGGGGGAGCAGCCCTAACCTTTTCCATTGACGTCAAAGGGGGAGAGAAATTGGGATCATGATGATATGGGGAGCATGAGTGTTGTCATCAATGAAAAAAGGGGATATTGTTGGAAGATTGGTTGTTGTCATTGATGTCAACCCTAGTCATGGGTTTTGGACCACAAGATTGATAAAGGTATTTGGACATGAAGGAAAATGCACATGCATATACAACACCCATTAATGGATAATATACGTCATGTTGTTTCTAGTGGTATGTGGCATGTCAAGTGGATCCTCATGGTTGAGGAGAAATGAATTTTTGAAGATGACAAAGTGAATTGAAGAAGGAAGTACATGTAGGCCCTGAAAATAATTAAAGAAAAGAATTACAAGATAAGAAAGTGTCAGGTCAGCCCTAATGTTAAAAGGAAGTGACATAAATGGTATAACTAAACATTATTATACATTCATTTGATACAAGTTGAATTTCATAGGTAATAAGAAGATAAGAAGGCCGGATTTCAAGGGAGGATGAAGTCTTTTGGTGATGTGTTCTAAGGTATGTTATTTTCAGGTCATCTTACCATTTTTGCTATAAAAAATTTTCTAGAACGATTCAGATGGTGAAATCACTATGGTATTGAGAAGACATATCAAGGTACCTATGGTAATACGTTCAACTCTTTATTCACTATAATTATGAAGATACACTATATGGAAGATAGGATTTGTGACCAGTCTTGAAGCTAGTCAATAAACAAGTGTTCTGTGTAAAATAATTATAAATTTTTCATACAGAATCCAAATGAAGTGGGACCACTTCCATTGGAAATATTATGGACTGTAGTTTCTTGTGTGTGAGTTTCAGAATCAGATGTTAAATATTGAGCACGGGGCATGCTATACAAGTTGGGTCTTCTAAATAGACCAGAATTGAATAAAGTCTACCATTTTTTCTATAACCTCTTTTTGGGGAGGATTCAAGGAGTGGAAATTGGAGGAGTTTCAGAGAATACATTGAGTAATATTATCTATGGGATCAAAGTACTCCAAGAATTGAATAATTTCATAAGTTGAAGAAGTCTCAGGAAGCATTATCAGGTTCTATCTGATGATTGGTTGATGGTGATGATTTAATGTAAAGTTTTATTATCTCTCATATATTCTTGGGTGGAAGGAAGGGGAAATGATGGAGAGTTCAATTCTCTCTTGATATTGGAGGATTGTATCTTCCTCTTGGAATTTTATCCCTCCCTCTACATTTGGAAGCTGTAGCTACCTTTGGAAGTCATTACTTCCCTCAAACAATAAACTATTGATTATTTCTCATATATTGTGCATGGTGTATTATGGTGTATTGGTGTAACTCTTATAATATTGTTCATTTCTCATTGGATATAGTTGAATGGTTTAATTATAAGTTGAAAAAGGTTTTAAATTGTACTTGATACTGATTCACCCCCCTCTCAGTATCAACACAAAATCCATCTTGAAAGAATTGACTTAATTCCTTTGGATCGACATCAAAATGTATTGAAAACTGTGGCCTTCTATGGCCCCTCTGCCAATTTCCTCTGCCTCTATTATTACCTCTGTCATTACTGCCTCTGCTAAAGAAGTTCATCCTGAAGAAATATTCTAACATGTTATGAAAAAATCTTAAAAATTCATGCATAAAACTCTACCTAAATAAAATCAAAAGGTTGGCTCTATTATTCACACAGAATCACATGCAATCCATCCATCAACTCTTATAAAGCCAATCAATCCATTTTCCATTTGAGTAGGGAGTGGTAGGGCTATTTGGAAGATCAGCGGTATATAATGTGTGAAAAGTGGTAGCATGAATGGGAAATGACCAACAAGTATTGTTCAAGAAATGCAGGAGTAACAGAGAATTTATCCACATCCAACCTTCAAACACCAGTCATCAGCTAGCTTTTCTTTTTTGTCATTAATCATTTTCCTTTCTAAAAAGATTTTAAATTTCATAATAATATAATAAGGAATGTTATAAATGTATTTGGGAGGGATAGGGAGGTATAATGAGAAAAACATGGTATAATGAAAGGAAAAACGATTATTATTCTATTATATGCAATGATATAAAAAAACAATTTCCATCACCATCAATAACATAATTGCCAAAACACTTCTATGTTTAATAATTTAAATCCAATACACAACTATTTTCATAGCATCCAATATTAAACCCCAGGTAAGTTTCAAGAATTTCAACTGAACAAATTCCCACTTCCCTTTCTTTTAATCAAAAGAAGTTTTAGGAAAGACCGTTAACAGAGTCATTCCAACCATTAAAACCAACTACATCAAGTGCGCAATCGGGGTTGAGAACGCAACAAAAGACAACAAATCTTCAATATAAAATGTTGGTATCACAAAATTAAATAATTGATGTGTAAACAAAATGGGTTCGAAACCCATGTGCATCTGGTGTTATTTTATTTTAATATTATACAGTTTTCAAAATCGACCAAAACCCCCCAAGGATAATCAATCAATGAACCAATATTTAATGCAAATAACAAATCTTCCCACTATACACTTTTATTTCCTTTATTCGTAGAGTTATTTTTTTATAATAGATTGTCAACAAAGACATTCAACACAAATAAAACCAGACCACATCAAGTGCGCGATGGAACACAACATAAGCCAACAACTCTTCAACATATGCGACTAGTGTCACAAATTTCAATATTTGTTGTGTAAACAAACTGAGTTAAAAACCCATGTGAACCCGGTGTTATTATTTTAATATCATACACTTAAAAATAGACAAAAACCCATGGATATATGACAAATGGGACACAAATAGAGAACCTCCCAATGTTGTATTAACCATTGATAACATACATCAAGCTCAAAGTTTGAAATTTCCATTCATCAATAACATAATTCAGGTATGGGCGAGCGGAAGGGAGAACCTTTCAAAGGTTTTGTTAAAAAAAACGTTTTAAGCATCTATTATCACAACATACTTCCCACAGACCCCTCCACAAACCCCTCATGGTGGCTGTAAGGAAAATATTCCCATACATATATAAAAATTTGACAAGTAGTTTGAAGGAGCTACAAATATTTCAAGACTAGGTAATGGCATTAAGCACACAACCATTTTTTTATATCACAGAGAAAAGAAACCCTCGAATTTTAATGACCAGAGATGAGTGAAACTCAAAAAACATTTTTCATAATTATTTGTTAACAGGCATAGCAATAGAGCATCACATATTATGGATGAAATTCCATTCAAACATGAAGGAAATTTTGACTATGAATCAACTTGGACACGTAAATTCCAATAAGGAGTAACTCCATTTAATATTCAATTTCACAGTCGAAAATCACATACATTCATTGAAATTTGAACCAACCAAAGGAAACACCAACCAAAACATCCAACCCAAATGAGAACTAAGGTAGGGTTAGAGAAATGTGCAGTAATTGCACTTCGTTTCTTACATTAAATCCATCAACCACATGCAAGTACGAGTGCACCAGTGCATATTCCACTATGTGTGACATCAAAACAAAACAAATCACATTTTTCACCTTCCAATAAATCATGTGCATAGTTTAACACTTAACAACAAATACATCCAATGTTCCACATTCCTCGCTAGGGGAAAATTACCACCTTATAAAACTTAATCAATGTCCATGATAACACAAGAATATCATAAGTACGATATGCCATAACCATATATAGACCATGCTTGGAGTTTGAATTAAAAAATCAAAATGTATATGTAGCAAGGATAAACAAATATGTTCATTAAGACACCATTTTTCGTTTCCCTTTAAAAAATAAATTGAATCACCAATATGCCATCATTCATTTATCTCACATGGAGGCAGTTTCAAAATTTTTAAATTGGAGAATCATCTCTGCGAGGTAACCATGAGTGCAATCAAATAAGAGTGTCTTTCATCATTATTCACATAACGGGGTCCCACCTATATAGTATATTATTAATTATATATAACTAATAAGGCATTGCAACCCATTTGCAGGCAGGGATCCATGTTGCTCGTTTTTGGCATAAAAAAACTGGCGACTCCATAGGGAAATATGTTCTCAACAGACTTAGAACTCAATTTTTTTTGGTTTTGCAGACCAATATAAATAGATGATTGAAAAACAACTGGAAATAATAGTTATGCAACATGGGAAAAAATGGTTTAAGGGAAATAATGAGACGGGACTTTGGGAATAACTTTTGGAAAGTGATACATATGAGGGGAGTTGGTCCTGTATGCATAACAATCGAATAAGACCCAACAGATACTTCTTAAAGTTTCAAGGAGAATTTTTCTGATATACTCTTTGAATCTCAAGATGGAGGGAATAAAGGGATAGCAGAAACAAGGAAGAAGACACAACCAACTATACTACAACATTATTGAAAGAAAAAATATATTTTAGTGATGTCTAAAAGGAAGGCATTATGACAACTATGTATACCTTATTTTTTTTATCTATCAACAATACTTACAGAATGAAATTGCTATGGAAAAACTGATCCAAGCTTTATTTGTGATAATTATGAAAAGCAAAACAATAGAAATTAAAAACTCAACAAACAAAAGTAAAAAGAAAACAATAAAGACAAAAACTATATACAACAGTCATGTTTTCATAGGCTTTAAGGATCAAGCTAGTTCCACATAATGTTTCAAGTGGGAACCATTAATACTGCAGGAGAACAATAACTCTTCCAAATCCTTTAGAAGGTATGAGTTTACGCCTAGGATAAAAGCGATTTTGAAAGGACCTAGCCATCATTTTTGGAACTTAGAATGTCTTCCTCTTTCGGCATGGGATGAGTCCCATAGTAGGACTTTGTCATCAATATTGAACTCAACAATATTTGTTTGTTTATTAAAATACTTTTTTACAATTTGTTTCCTTCTTTTTATGTTCTCCAAGGCAAAATTCCTTTGTTCTTCTAGGGCTAAAAATGCATTTATCCTTTGGGGAACATTGGAAGAATTTAATTCTTTGATTTGTAACATCAGCCATAAGGATGAAAGCTCCATATCAGTAGGTAGAATATCCTCTTTACCTTATATGAGATGAAAGGGAGTACAACCTATACTTGCTTTGGTGGTTGTGCGATCTTCCTAGAGAGCATAAGTGAGAAGCGTGTGCCATTGGAGAGGTTTGTCTTCTATGATATTCTTTACAATCCTAACCAAATTATTATTAGTGGTCTCTTCTTTCCCATTTCCCTAAGGGTAATAAGAATATGAAGTGAAATTTTTGACACCTAACTTAACCAAAAACTGAGTCAATTTTGAAAAAATGAAGGCTGGCCTATTTTCCATAATGATCTCTTATGGAATGTCTAATATGGAAAATATATTTGTTTGTTAAGCCCTAATATTGGATCATTACCCCTTAATTGGGGAATATTACATTAGTAATATTATTTTATTTATGTCGTCTTTATTCCATTAGTTGTAATTATACCTCCTAGTCTCCTATATATACCAAGGAAACATTTTCATTTGGAATCATCTTGTACTTGAACATTTATGTGGGGTAAAAAGAGGTTTCCCCCTTGAAAAGGCTTATTATCTGAAATTATCTCTTTTTCAAGGTGTTGAATACTTATTCTGAGGTTTTTCTATGGTATATTGATATTTGTTTCTTAACATATGGTATCAGAGCTCAAGGTCTTGGGGTTTCGCTGCTACATCTGAGATACCTTGGAATTTTCGCTATAACTTTGTTTCTACAACATTTCAAAAGGAACGACTTGGAGGATATTTATTATATGGATCAAGGTACACTGGGTTAAAATTTCAGCTCTTGAGGCCTTATACTTTCGGAGATACAACCTGTGCAAGATAGAGTTCTGGAATCATCCTGATATGAGTCATTGCGGAATTTTCGCTATAAAATTTTTTTCTGTAACATTTCAGACCACAAAATATAGAGGCTATTCACAAAACTTAGTAAGGTATCTATGGTAAAAAGGTTATATTCTGGATCATCTTACATTTGTATATACACCCTGTGGAAGATAGGGTATCTGACTAGTCCTATTGACTAGTCTCAAGAATTTTTTCTAGGTAAAACAATCATATCTTCTTCCTAGAGTATCCAAATTGAGTGAGACTAGTTTCATTGAATAGTGGATAGTCTTTAGTATTTCTGGTATGAGTTTTAGAATTTTATATCAATCATTTTGTGCGGGGCATGCTATACAAGTGAGATTTCCTGGAAAGAAAAAAATTCAGCAAGTTGTGGGGAAGTTACAATAAATTCCACCTGGCACATCCAATTTTGATCAGACCTATGGCATTGCAGAGAATAAATATTAGAGAACTACATAAAGGAAAGTTGCATACCCAGAAGGGCCGAAACTTGGGAGATACAATAGAAAAAATATTGTCTAGCAGAACCACCTCAAAATCAAGGTTCAAAAGTGATACTTGGCCAAAATGCCACCCAAAAAGGGAACTTCTACACCAAATAAGCCTCCAAACAATCCTACTTGGACTCTTGATGAAGGTGAAGAAATGTGTAGGGACATAAATGATTTACAAAAGAGTATAGTAACAAAATATGAACTACAAGATATGGAAGCTAAGTTGGAGGAAAACATGGATGGTTTAAAAGAGGAGATCATGGAAGTATTGAAAAATTTCGTAACAGAGAAGACACATGAAAGTGAAAATGCATCCCATGAAATTCATGATGATGACACAAGGAAGGTGAATCAAAAATGGAGAAGCTCCAACTTTGGGTTGAAGAACAACCACGTTCCTAAGATTGATATGAGGAAGTTTGATGGCAAGGACCCAATCACATGGATACTTCATATGGAGAAATGCTTTGATCTACATAATGTGCCACATACACAAAAGGTACAAATTGCTTCTTTATATTTAGAACCCAATCAATTTGTATGGTATTGATGGCTTTGTTCACAGAAGAAATGATAACACACTATGAGGATACAAGGAGCAATACCTTCTTTATCCAATTGATAAATCTCAAGCAAAAGGGTTCAGTTACCGAGCACATTGAGAACTTCCAAAGATTGAATATAAAAGTAACAAATATTCCAAATGAGCACTTGATTGATCTATTAATAGGAACTTTAAAGGATAAAATTCAACATGAGGTTCTCTTTTGGGAACCCAAATCATTGGAGAATGCATTTAAGGTGGCAAGAAATGTTGAAAGTAAAAATATGGTTATGGCTACTAGAAGGACCAATCCTAACATCTATAGAGAGAACAATGATCCTTCTTCTAAAACACTTCAACAATTGGAGGAAAGAAAAGCAAAAGTTTTATGATTTAATTGTGATAGCAAGTACAGTAAGGGACATAAGTGTGGTGAGAAGAAATTATTCTACATAGATTGTGAAGAGGAAGAAGAACAATAACCAGAACCATCTCAAGATGAAAACGTAGAAGCAATTTCGTCTGAAGAGTTGACTCCCACGATATCATGTAACACATTGGCTGGAATTAGCACTCCTCAAACCCTCAAGATCGAAGGATACATCAAAAATAAAAAGGTAATAGTCCTAATTGATTCTGGCAGTACTCACAATTTCATTCACTATAAATTAGCCAAAGCTCTCAATTGCTTTGTATATCCAGCGCTAGAGTTTCAAGTAATGATTGCATATGTAGGAACTATCAATTGCTCAGGAAAATGCAATAAGATCAATCTTACTATGGGGGAATATGTAATGAATAGTCCATTGATTTCTATACCCATGGGTGGTGTGGATGGTGTACTAGGAATCCAATGGTTACAATTATTAGGAACAGTGGATTTTAATTTTCATGAACTTTTCATGAAATTTTCATTGGAAGGAAAATAAATTGAGTTAAGAGGTATCACAAAGAAACCCAGTAAGGTGATAAGCTCTAATTTCATGACAAAATTATTGAAAAAGGGGCATCAAGGAATTATTGAACAACTATGCTCACTAGATGTTCAAACATGTAAGCCATCTATTCCTCAAGATATCCAAGGGATCATTGATAAGCATTCCAAAGCATTTGAAGATATTCCCAAAGTTCTTCCACCCACTTGAAATCATGATCATGAAATTCACCTAATTCCTGGGAGTGTTCCTCCTAACATTAGGCCATACAGATACCCTTACGCCCAAAAGAGTGAAATTGAGCGCATGGTTGAAGAAATGTTAGAGGCTAGCATTATTAGACCTAGCCAAAGTTCTTACTCTGCACCAATGGTAATGGTATTCAAGAAAGATAGCTCATGGCGTATTTGTCTAGATTATAGAGAGATCAACAAGATCACTATTAAATATAAGTTTCCCATTCATGTCATTGATGAATTGTTAGATGAACTACATGGAGCAATCTATTTCACAAAATTGGATCTTCGTTCAGGGTATCATCATATTAGAATGAAGGAAGAAGATATCCCAAAAAAAACATTCTGAACTCATGAAAGCCATTATGAATTTTTGGTCATGCCTTTTGGCCTTACAAATGCACCTTCCACATTCCAAGGGTTGATGAATTCCATTTTCAAGCCCTTCCTTCAAAAATTTATGTTAGTATTTTTTGATGATATACTAATCTATAGCAAGTCTTGGGAGGATCATGTGTGATATGTTGACAAGGTACTACAACTACTAAAGGAGCAACAAATATATGACAAACCATCCAAATGTTTCTTTGGAGTAAAGGAGGTAGAGTATTTGGGTCATATTGTATCTCATGAAGGTGTCAAGGTAGACCCTAACAATATTAAGGCCATGATGGACTAGCTGATTCCCAAAACATTGAATAATCTTAGAGGATTTTTGGGTTTGATAGGATACTACCGCAAGTTGTTCATCACTATGGAAGAATAGCAGAACCTTTATCGGCACTAACTAAGAAGGATGTATTTTCATGGACTCAAGAGGCAATTAAAGATTTTGAAAAACTTAAAGAGGTGATGTGCAAAGCTCTTGTCTTGACCACTCCAGACTTCAAAAAAACCTTTATCGTGGAATGTGATGCCTCGAAAAATGGAATTGGTGTTGTCCTAATGCAGGAAGGAAGGCCCCTGGCTTTTGAAAGTCAACCATTCAAGGGAAAGGACTTACACAAACCCATTTATGAGAAGGAAATGATGGCAATAATACATGCATTGAAGAAATGGCAGACTTACCTAATAGGTAGGCACTTCAAGGTCAAAACAGATCATGAGAGTCTTAAATACTTCTTGGAACAAAGACTATCTTCAGAAGAACAACAAAAATGGGCAACCAAGATATTGGGTTATGATTTTGAAATCGTTTATAAAAAGGGGAAGAAAAATTTTGTGGCATATGCACTCTCAAGAAAGGATGAAGATGTTGAGGCCTTTCTCTGTGCTATCTCGATCATCCAACCCGATTGAATAATAGAAGAAAGCGATGAATGGAAGAATGACAAAAAAGTGTGGACGCTCATTCAAAGGTTGCAGAAGGATTCCAGTGCACCAGATACATTTACATGGAAAAATGATTCACTATGGTACAAAGATCACTTATATTTATGTAAGAACTCCCAACTCAAACAAAAGGTACTATTGGAATTGCACACCTCTCCAGTAAGAGGGAACTCCAGATTTTTGAAAACCTACCATAGATTCAAGAAGGATTTTTTATGGGATGGCATTAAAACTGATGTTTAAAGGTTTGTGGCAGAATGTTTGGTTTGCCAACAAAATAAGGTGGAAACAATTAAGACCCCAAGTCTTTTACAACCATTAGCCATCCGAAGTCAACGTTGGGAGGAGGTTTCCATGGATTTCATCACAGGGTTACCAAAGTCTGAAGGAAAGAGTTTCATCATGGTGATTGTTGATAGACTAGCCAAGTATGCACACTTTTAGGCACTCTCTCATCCCTTCAATGCTAGTAGAGTTGTCACCGCATTCATGGAGACAGTTCAAAAGCTACATGGTAGACCAAAGATTATTTTAAGTGGCAGAGATCCCATCTTCATTGGATATTTTTGGACAGAATTATTTTCTTGTTTGGGTACTCAATTGGATCATAGCTCATCCTATCATCCTCAATTTGACGGACAAACCGAGATAGTGAACAAATGTTTGGAAGGCTACCTTCGTTGCTTTGTCTCTGATTAAAAAACACAATGGTTCAAATGGTTACCCTTGGCAGAATGGTGGTATAACACTTCCTTTCATACTGCAACAAAAATGGCACCATTTATGGCACTCTATGGATACCACCCTCCTTCCATCACTTCTTTTCTAAAAGAAAAATCTAAGGTTCAAGGAGTGGAATATCACATCAAGCATCAACACCAAGTTCTCCAAATCTTAAAGGACAACCTGAACACGGCACAGAATCGCATGAAACAACAAGCAGGTAAAAATCATAGTGAAAGAAGCTTTGAAGTAGGGGATTGGGTTCTTTTAAGACTACAACCATACAAACAAATGTCCCTCAAGCAAGCCAATAAGGATAATAAATTATCACCAAAGTACTATGGCCCTTATAAGGTGTTACAAAAGATTGGTACTATGGCATACAAATTGGAGTTGCCTGCATCTTCACGAGTACACCCAGTTTTCCATGTTTCATGCTTAAATAAGGTTATAGGTGACAAGATCCCAATTCAAACTATATTTCCAGAAATTGATGAGGAAGGAAAAATCATATTGGAGCCTGAAGCCATCACTGACACAAGAATTTTCCAGCTGAGGAATAGGTCCATTTCAAAGTATCTCATTAAATGGAGGAAACTACCGAATGAAGATTCCATTTGGGAAGATGAGTATTTTATACTAAAGCATCCAGAGTTACTCAAGTTTTGCGGACAACACTTGTCTCAAGGGGACCTAATATTGGCTCATTACCCCTTAATTGGGGCATATTACATTAGTAATGTTATTTTATTTATGTCGTCTTTATTCCATTAGTTGTAATTATACCTCCTAGTCTCCTATATATATACCAAGGAGACATTTTCATTTGGATTCATCTTGTACTTGAACATTTATGTGGGGTAAAAGGAGGTTTCCCCCTCGAAGAGGCTTATTATTTGAAATTATCTCTTTTTCAAGGTATTGAGTACTTATTCTGAGGTTTTTCTATGCTATATTTGTATTTGTTTTTTAACATAGTTTCTAAGAAAGAAATAACATGTTCATCCTTTGTGTGTCTAAGTGGGACAACCTCGGTCCACTTAGTAAAGTAACCAGTGGCTGTCAAAATAAAGATATGCCTTGCAGAAGATGGAGGATGGATGGGACCAATAAAGTCTAGGCCCCATTTGTTGCAGTTACTTCACACACACCTAGGATATTTTTTCATAAGGTTTTTCCTATGTTTATTAGTCTTTATCCAGTCTCCTAAAGTTTAGGGAGAATATTCTCTTCAGTTTTCACTTCAGTTTGACTAGTTGAATGGAGTCTAGATGTTGCATTGGTTTTGTCACCGTGAAATATTGGGATCATCACAAACTATTGAACATTAGCCTTGGTATCATCACCATACTATCACATTACCCATGATTCCTTGATCTCCTCCTCACTTCACTCTATTTCAGTCAGTTAACTAAAGACTGGTAGACTAGTTAACTGACCTAGGTGGAAGTTCACTCATGTAACTGCCTGAGAGACTAGAATAGGTGGCAGTTCAATCCTGTAACTGTTGGTGTGTATCCATATCACTCTATACCACCACTATGGTGCATTAGCTTCACCTCCAGTGTGCATTTTTTGAGTTATATAGAGTATATCATGTGTAAATTATTCATTATTCATTATAGTTAATGAGAATTCTTCCATTCTTTCTCTCTTGCTTCTTCTTTCTCAATTTCTCTCTGAAAATATGTGTGGTATTTTCTAGATATATCTATTTTGTGTAGGTTCAACACATTTACATGGTATCAGAGCCAATGGAATGCTAATCAAAAGCTACACCAAATTATTTTTGTAGGCACCAAAGATTGAAGATAGTGGAAAAATGGAATTCCCAAAAGAATTCATTGTTACATTTTATAATTACTTTGCATGGAAGGAGAGAATAATCATACATCTCCATACTAGAGGATTTTACAGGTTAAAATTGAAAATAGATACAGAACCAACATCAGCCATAGAAAAATCCAATTATCTAAATCAAATGGATGAAGCATTCAAAACTATTTTGTAGTGTCCCCAAGGCCGAGCCCCGTTACAGATCATGATATATGCAATGAATTGTAAATGTGTTCTATAGGCTGGTGAGCCAAGTTTTGTATAAGATGGAAGGCTTATGTGTTTGTTACGCCAAGAAGCCTAAGTGTTTGAGGGCCAGGAGCTTGCTGTTGTACTTGTATGTATGTAGAATAATCAATAAAATATAAACACCGCCAGGTGCAGACCGACCACGATGAATGAGTGAAGGGGGACTGAGCGTCCAAAGAGTGGGCAAGGAACTAGGGGCTGGAAGTTGGGAAAGGGGCTGAGTGTTGAGCCTAGGGGCTAAGCCTAGGGGCTTAGGCCTGGAATAATATTTTAATATTATTTCCTAAAAATCCATGTGCATATTATTTTATCCTAAGTTCCTAGAAAAAAGGAAAGGCGTGTACAAGGAGGCATGCGAATGGAATGCATGTAGCTCCCAGGGTGACAAATGTCCACCATGACGCATGCAAATAAAACAGAAAGGAACAGTCGTGGGGGGGGAAATAAATCTCTCGCATTCCATTCGACCCAACTGCCCTGAGCAGGAGTGGTACGAGCCAGTCTGCAAGAGACCTCGTGTGTGGCTGTTACAGAGAGGAAGCCTGTGTTGGGTGATGAAGAATGCATGTTTACCCTTGTTCAGAGTCGTGGAGTTTGTCTGTGAGAGAAAACTAGTGTGTGCGTTCCCTGAACGAAATGTCCATGTCAATTTCGGGGAAGAGTCTTTGTTTGCCCAGGAAAAGCTGAGCGAGCTTGTGCGTGGATCCCTATTCTGAAATCTTGACCATGAGAATATCCTGTGACTGTTGAACCAGTTCTTGGGAAGCCTATGTCCATTTTCCCTGTGTTTGTTGTGGCATGCAGTTCGGGACTACGTGAGGCTTGTTGGCCTGTGAGCGACTTCCTCCAGGTGAGAGAGTTCGCAGAGGAAGGAGAGAGCTCTTGGAAGGAACCCTATAGCTACCACAGAACCTAGAGACTTCCGGTCCGATCTGTTCCTATAACCCAAGGTAAGGGAGACTGGCAGTCGAAGGACTGTCGAGGTGAAAGAGAAGGTGCACTCTCCTGGGGTGGAACAGGCATGTGGGGAATGGGGGTCTGTGGGTAGTGAGTGTGGGAGATTCCTGGGAGAGCATTCTTCCTGGTGGTTATGTGTGACTGAATTCCCTGTAACCTCAGCCTGAGTCTGGATTCCTTGCCCTGGGGTGGAGCTCAGTCCCAGCTCGGGGGTGACCCACTGTTGAGTTGAGGAGCAGTGCGTTCTACGGCTGGGAGGTTCGTGGAAGGCCTGCATTTGGTTGGTGGATTTCTCCACTGTCACAAGATAAGTGTTTAATTATATTTTTACCACATTTTATCATGACTGTACTGGATCTGTTATCATGTTTTCCGCTATGTAAATGAATTACTGTTGAAAGCTATGGATTGTCTAATTATAACAGTAACTATATGTTTATTTTGAGAATTAAAATGTATCTCTTTGTTGTTACGCATGTGATTATACAAATCTGTATGTTTTATGTAAAATTCCATGTACAGATTGGTTAGCGAGAGGTTTGAAAGCCTCGGTAGTGAAAAGTGACACTAAAATTTGGTATCAGAGCCAAGGTTTCGACACTGAGCCTAGATGGGCCAGTGGGACGGTCTTTGGACCAAGAATGTGAAGAGAAATTGGACCTAGAATGGCCAATTTCGAACCTTGGGTTGTTCCATAGTGTCAAGTAGTTTCTTGACTACACTTACAAGCTTAGGAGGTTTAGTGGTGCAGTGAAATTGCAGCCGGTGTGGTTTATGGTCACAGGGAGACATGTCTCTACACCAATGATGTTAGAAACTTAGGATCTGTTTGGGAGGGAAGGCGATCTCTCGCGACTGTCGGATTTGGAAAACGTGCGTAGGAATTAAAATTCATTTTTGAAATACATAGGAATGTGGAAAGTCGCGATATGAGAAATTTCGAATTGGTTAGGAACCGTCGGAGCCGTCAGATCACGGTCAGGAAACCCATCAGCCGTAGGATCTATCGAGAGATGTCCGAAGGTTAAACCTCAGAGACTAGGGGTGAAAGTTTCGATTTATATCCAGACCGTTCGAAAGACGGAGGGCACGTATCGCGTGGTCATCCCAGATCGGGAATGTGGTCATTGGAGTTCCGGTAAGTGAAGGTTCATGGTTTCGTAAAGTAGCGAAACTCAAGGGTTGACCTAAACCGTCCATCATTTAGGACGTGTGTCAGAAATACGAAGAGAGTCGAAAATCAATGTATCGGAGAGCCTGAGGATAGGATAATCTTGCAACTTGAAATCGTGAAACGTGATATCCCGACAGGCTAAGGAAATAGTGTGGGGCCACGACGGAGTTGGTGATGTGGACAAGTGGAAACCCTCAGAACCATCGAGAAAAATCCTGACAAGGGAGTCGTCTATCGGTATTTGGGTCATCGAGATATCGGGGATCCTAATGACAAGGTGTTTATGCACCTTGAATTCGTGAAGTCTGAAACCCTGACAGGGAGGAAGGTACCACCGGGTGGCCAGCTGTCAGTACACTGGAAAGGAGGGAAGTGCCATTGGGGAAGCCAGTTGTCTGTATAGCAGCAAGTTGGGATTCAGAGAATCGGGAATCGCGGGGACAAGAAGTCCATGCATTGTGAAACTTCGAAACCTCGAAACCCGAAGTCCCACGGTACACATACCTGAAGTTCCGAAAATCCCGAAGTGTCGAAAATGAAATCTCCAAAAACACAAAAATTGCAGAGCCGAAAGAGAAGCTCAGAAAACTCATTTGGAATCGAAATGTCTTTTGTTCTTGTGGGTATTAGTTATAAATATTGTGGATTGTTCGTGAAGGTTTAATGGACTGAAAAACTTCGAATTGAATTGCACAGTGTGTGTGCAGAGTTCAACGAAGGTCAGGATTCCAGTTAACCAACGTCGAGTATGGAGTGGGGAAGAGTGCAGTTTACCCCTGAAATAGAAGATGAACGGGAAGGAAAGGATGTTAACCTGGGAGTCGAAGAATCGAACTCTAATGGACATGGAAAAGAGATGGATAAGGAAGTACATATGATGAAAATCATTAAAGGGTTGCAAAGAGAGGCCAAGGAGCATCAAGCTGATAGCCGAAAGATCATGAAAGTCAGGGATCGACAAAGGGAATTAAACTTAAAATTATTGAAGAGCCTGGAAATAATAGAGAAGAAACTTGAGAAGGGAAGAGACTCAGGTACGACAGAGAGTCACAGAAATCATGGGAGAATAAGTAGATCGAGGAGTGGTAGCCGACATCACAGTCGCTCCCAAAAACATTTGGACAGGGAGACACACAGCAGTTCGAGCCCATCCCCTACCATAAAACATAAAAAATCTGGAAGGGAGGAACTGAAAGGAGAGATGAATAAAATTAAACCTCCAACATTCAATGGAGAACATAAGAAGGAGGAAGATGCCGAGACATGGTTGTTGGGCATGAATAAATACTTCCAACTGCAGAATTATTCTACACGTGCAGAAGGTATAATTGCAATGTACCAGCTGAAAGGAAAAACGTCCATGTGGTGGGATCAGTTTGTGCAAGTGCAGCACATCAGAGAGAAAGAGGTCACGTGGAAGGAGTTTAAGAGGTATTTTGAGAAGAAATACCTAACTAAAAGATACTATGACAGAAAGATGAAGGAGTTCTTTGAACTCAAGCTAGGCAGCATGACCATTGATGAGTATGAACGAAGTTTTTTGGAACTACTGAGGTATGTTCTATTCATCAAAGATGAGGCTATCAAAATTCAGAGGTATCTGAGTGGACTGCCACCTTCCATTGGTGACAAGATTCAATATGATGATCCTAAGACCATGGAATAAACCATAAGAAGGGAAAAATGCCTATACGAACAACAAAGAGAAAATCCTACCTTTCGGAAGGCTTGGGATGACCAAAAGAGGTTTAAGAAAGAATAGAGGCAGAAGGGAAGCAAGCCTTCCTTTTTCAGAAACAGTCCTTGGGGACAGTCATCTTTTAAAGAGCCCAAGAAAGTTGAAGGGAGTGAACAGATGCCAAGGCCTTCACCCATGGAGTGTTGGGGCTGTAAAGGGAATCATAGGTACAGAGACTGCCCCCACAGAAAAGACAAAGCAAGAACTGTCCATACTGTTCAGCAAGCTGAAACAGTGGAGGATATGGGCAGCAGAATGTCGAGGATCTACGCAGCCCTGGACAATAAGTAAGCGGAATTTCAATCGCACATGATTGAAATGGAAGGTATGATCAACAACCGACCACTTGTTATTTTGATTTATTCAGGGGCTAGCCATAGTTATGTAGATCCTAGAGTGGTGGAAATTTTGCATCTAACGAAGAGCAAACATGAGAAGTCTTGGTTAGTGCAGTTAGACACAAGGACCAAGAGGAAGGTCACTGAATTGGTTAAGTCTTGTTCGGTGGACATGAAAGGAATGAGCATTAAGGCTGAATTGAACATTCTACCTTTAGGCTCATATGATTGCTTAATTGGGATGGACTGGTTGGACCAGCACCATGCCCTTCTATATTGCCGTAACAAGAGGTTCACATGTTTGGACGAGGAGGGAAATCAGGTAACAATCCAAGGAATTCCCAGAGCCATGGCTGTTAGAGAAATCTCAGCCATGCAGCTGAAGAAATGTTACCGGAAAGGCTGTCAATTATTTGCAGCCCGGGTGGAAGAAGTATTCCAAAATGTGGTCTTGAATCTGGAAGACCATAGGGTGCTCAAAGAGTTTGAGGATGTATTTCAGGAGGTGCTTGGACTACCTCCAAAGAGGGACATCGATTTTTCTATAAATATGATGCCAGGAGCAGCCCCAGTTTTCGAAGTCTCCTTATAGGATGAATATGCCAGAGCTGAAAGAGTTGCAATTGTAGCTCGAAGAGATATTAAAGAAAGGCTACATTCATTCCAGCGTGTCACCATGGGGAGCCCCAGTCCTATTCGTGAAGAAGAAATATGGGACGTTGAGGCTGTGCATTGATTTTCGACAGTTGAATAAGGTCACTATCAAGAACAAGTATCCTCTGTCGAGGATTGATGATCTTTTCGATCAGTTGAAGGATGCGAAAATATTTTCGAAAATAGATCTTTGATCTGGATATCATCAAGTGAGGACAAAAGATGAAGACATCAGCAAGACCGCCTTCAGAACAAGGTACGGTCATTATGAGTTTACAGTGGTGCCGTTTGGATTGTCCAACGCACCTGCTGTCTTTATGTGCTTAATGAATGGAGTGTTCAGAAATTATCTGGACAAGTTTGTCATAGTCTTCTTGGATGATATCTTGGTGTATTCCAAGACAGAGGAAGAACATGAACAACACCTAAGAATGGTGCTACAGGTGTTGAGAGAACACCAGCTGTACGCAAAACTGAGCAAGTGCTCCTTTTACCAAAGGCAGATCCATTACTTAGGGAATATAATATCTGAAGAAGGGATCGTTGTGGATCCTAAAAAGGTACAGGCCATTCGAGAATGGCCAGGATCAAGAAATGTGACAGAAGTTAGATCTTTTATGGGTCTGGCAGGCTACTATAGGAGGTTTATAGCCGGATTCTCAAGGATAGCCCATTCTATCACTTCCTTGCAAAGGAAGGGAAAGAAGTTCCAGTGGACTGAAGAATGTGAGAGCAACTTCCAGCAATTGAAGCAGTTGCTAACTAGTGCTCCAATCCTGAAGATTGCAGATCCAAACAAGGATTATGTAGTTGCACATATGCATGTAAGGAGGGGCTGGGAGGAGTTCTCAACCAAGAGGGATTTGTAGTTTGTTATGAATCCCGAAAGTTGAAGGAGCATGAGAAGAATTATGCCACTCATGATTTAGAGCTGGCAACAATCATCCACGCCTTGAGGAAATGGAGACATTACCTCATGGGCAAGAGATTTGAGTTGAGAACATATCATAACGGTCTAAAATATTTATTTGATCAGCGAACCTTAAATGCCAGGCAAATCAGATGGCTGGAATTTTTGTGTGAATATGACTTTGATATCAAGTATATCAAAGGGAAAGAAAATAAGGTGGCTGATGCACTCAGCAGAAAAGTGCACGAATTACATGCTACATCCATTAGCATGTACCAGACTGAGATGAAAGACATAATTTTGGAAGCTGCGAATGTTGATTTGCACTACAAAAATCTTGTAGCAAAGCTATAGCAACGTGATAGACCACAGACCAAGAAAAGTTACACCTTGGGAACTGATGGTTTACTTCTGCATAAGAACAGAGTATATGTACCCAATGTCCAAGAATTGAATCTAGCAATTCTAAAAGAGATGCATAACGTGACTTATGCTGGACATCCTGTATATCAAAAGACTGTGGCAGTAGTCAAAAGCCATTATTTTTGGCCGGGTTTGAAGAAAGAAATTGTTGAATACATCGTCAGATGTATGGAGTGCCAAAAGGTTAAGGTTGAGCATAGACACCCAACAGGGTTGTTGCAGCCTTTACCTATTCCTGAGTGTAAATGGGATGTGGTAACAATGGATTTTATCATAGGATTGCCCAGAACAAGAAAGAAGCATGATTCAATCATGGTGGTGGTGGACAAGCTTACTAAAGCTGCCCATTTTATTCTACTGAAAACCACCCACAGAGCAGCAGATGTTGCTGATATTTTCTTAAAAGAAGTTGCACGCTTGCATGGAATTCCTAAGACAATTGTGTCTGATAGAGACCCGAAATTCACTTCGAATTTCTGGAAAGGACTGTTCAAAGAATTCAGAACGAATCTAAAATTTAGCACAACATATCATCCCGAGTCTGATGGACAGACAGAGAGAGTAAACAGAGTAATAGAAGACATGCTGAGAATGTATGTGATGGATAAACCATCAAAGTGGGAAGACTACCTGCATTTGGTAGAATTCGCCTACAATAATGGGTATCATGCATCATTGAAAATGAGCCCGTTCGAAGCACTTTATGGAAGAAAGTGCAACACTCCAGTGAGCTGGGATAATCCAACTGACAGGGTAGTAGTTGGACCTGAACTACTCAAAGAGATGGAAGATCAAATGATAAAAATCAAACAGAATCTGAAAGCTACCCAGGACAGGCAGAAAAGTTACGCTGATAGTAATAGAACCCATAGAGAATTCAAAGTGGGTGACCATGTTTTTCTGAAAGTAAAAACTAACAGGAGTTCCCTGAAATTGGAAAGTTGCGCCAAGTTGGCAGCAAGATTTTGTGGGCCATTCGATATCCTGGAGAGGATTGGGCCAGTTGCATACATGCTTGCATTACCTGCATCTATGACTGTACATAATGTGTTTCATGTTTCACTACTTAAGAAATATGTACCTGATGCTAATCATGTTATCGATTGGACTGTGATTCAGGTGGAACCAGAAGGTGTCCTGCAAGTACATCCTATACGCATATTGGACAGGAAAAGCAAACAGCTTCGGAATCGAGCTATAGAGCTTGTAAAGGTCCAGTGGACTTGGTACGGTCCTGAGGATGCGACATGGGAGCATGCAGATGTTATGTGGGCAGAGTACCCGCACCTTTTTGAAAATTTTAAAGAACTTGCAGATGCAATGTAAAGTTGCACTGAGGACAGTGCAAAAACAAGGGGAGGGGGATTGTAGTGTCCCCAAGGCCGAGCCCCGTTACATATCATGATATATACAATGAATTGTAAATGTGTTCTATAGGTTGGTGAGCCAAGTTTTGTATAAGATGGAAGGCTTATGTGTTTGTTAGGCCAGGAAGCCTAAGTGTTTGAGGGCTAGGAGCCTACTGTTGTACTTGTATGTATGCAGAATAATCAATAAAATATAAACACTGCCAGGTGCAGACCGACCACGATGAATGAGTGAAGGGGGACTGAGTGTCCACAGAGTGGGAAAGGAACTAGGGGCTGGAAGGTGGGAAAGGGGCTGAGTGTTGAGCCTAGGGGCTTAGGCCTGGAATAATATTTTAATATTATTTCCTAAAAATCCATGTGCATATTATTTTATCCTAAGTTCCTAGCAAAAAGGAAACGTGTGTACAGGGAGGCATGTGGATGGAATGCATGTAGTTCCCAGGGTGACAAATGTCCACCCTGATGCATGCAAATAAAATAGAAAGGAACAACTGTGGGGGGGGAAAGAAAGCTCTCGCATTCCATTCGACCCGACTACCCTGAGTAGGAGCAGTACAAGCCAGTCTGCAAGAGACCTCGTGTGTGGTTGTTACAGAGAGGAAGCCTGTGTTGGGTACTGAAGAATGCGTGTTTACCCTTGTTCAGAGCCGTGGAGTCTGTCTGTGAGAGAAAACTAGTATGTGTGTTCCCTGAACAAAATTTCCATGTCAATTTCGGGGAAGAGTCTCTGTTTGCCCAGGAAAAGCTGAGTGAGCTTGTGCATGGAGCCCTATTATGAAATCTTGACCGCGAGAATATCCTGTGACTGTTGAACCAGTTCTTGGGAAGCCTGTGTCCATTTTCCCTGTGTTTGTTGTGGTATGCAGTTCGAGACTACGTGAGGCTTGTTGGCCTGTGAGTGACTCCCTCCAGGTGAGAGAGTGCGCAGAGGAAGGAGAGAGCTCCTGGAAGGAACCCTGTAGCTGCCACAGAACCCAGAGACTTTCGGTCTAGTCTGTTCCTGTAACCCAAGGTAAGGGAGACTGGTAGCCGAAGGACTATCTAGGTGACAGAGAAGGTGCACTCTCCTGGGGTGGAACAGGCATGTGGGGAATGGGGGTCTGTGGGCAGTGAGCGTGGGAGATTCCTGGGCGAGCATTCTTCCTGGTGGTTGTGTGTGACTGAATTCCCTGTAACCTCAGCTTGAGTCTGGATTCCTTGCCCTGGGGTGGAGCTCAGTCCCAGCTCGGGGGTGACCCACTGTTGAGTTGAGGAGCAGTGTGGTCTATGGCCGCTGGGAGGTTCGTGGAAGGCCTACATTTGGTTGGTGGATTTCTCCACTGTCACAAGATAAGTGTTTAATTATATTTTTACCACATTTTATCATGACTGTACTGGATCTGTTATCATGTTTTCCGCTATGTAAATGAATTACTGTTGAAAGCTATGGATTGTCTAATTATAATAGTAACTATATGTTTATTTTGAGAATTAAAATGTATCTCTTTGCTGTTACACATGTGATTATACAAATATGTATGTTTTATGTAAAAATCCATGTACAAATTGGTTAGCGAGAGGTTTGAAAGCCTCGGTAGTGAAAAGTGACACTACATATTTGGAGTCTCATCTCTCCCGATATCCTTTTTCACATATCTTCTTGTAAAACCCCCAATGAATCCTAGACCACCTTGGAAGGGATATTTGGAAAAAAGGATGATATGAGGGGATGAATGCTTGAGGTGTAATTTCTCACATTGGATCCAAAAATCTTCGAAAATATCCAAGATTTGTTTATAAAATTCAAGGATTTATTGTCGCAACTCAAATCTTGTGAGGTTGATAAATATAAATAGAGAAACAAATGGTTCTCACCATTTTCTCCAAAATTGTTCCTAAATTCTACATGTTTGTATCCATATGCCATTCAGTCAAATTCACCTCTGGATCCACCTGGAAGATTACTTCTCTTGAATTATTTATTGAATCCCTAACACAAGAGAAAACCAAGCTCATCAACATGGGAAAAATCAAAGGCCCAAAGGTGCATGCACTTACTGTGCAATATGACAGCCATCAATATCTGAAATCTAAAGATAAAGACAAAAGGAAAGATCATGCAAATCTTAAGAAGGAAGGGTACTCAAAACCCTTCACTGATGCCTCCAGATCCAAAGGTGGAAATGGAAGAAAAGGGGAGAAATGCACATAATTCCATAAAGGTTTCCATCCAAAATCCACATGCATGTAGAAACAAATAAATATAATGACTCAAATAATTCAGGAAAATAACCTTGGATATTGCATTCCGAAGGGTGCCAAGAAGAAGAATCTAGAAGATCATAATCCCAAGAAAGACAATTCTAGCCATGCCTTGATTGCCATCAACTACTCTCCCATTGCTTGGATCATAGATTTAGGAGAATCACATCACATGGCTGCCACAAAATAAGTATATTCTTCATTGGATGCATGCAAAGGTTCTCTTATTCTGATGGGGGACAACTCTCCAGTCGAGGTCACTGACAAAGGAAGGATTGAACTCACCAACGAAATCTTCGAGAATCTGCTGCACATTCCCAAACTTTCCGTCAATCTTCTCTCTATGTATTAGATGAATAATTCCGACATCGGAAATAAATTCATATTCACACCTAATGCAGTGGACATCTATGACATGCAAAGGAATTCTATGGTTTCTACCCATGAGGTAAATCATCAATCTAGATTGTATACATTTTCTGAATTTATTGAACCAGATTTTTCTTTATTGCTTACCCATGCTGATGAAAGAAGTAGGATATGGAATGAAAGGTTTGGGCATTTGAATTTCATATACATGCAACATATTAGCAATAAAATATTGGTTAATGTTATACCAAACATCCATTTCTCCAAAGGAATCTATGAGGGATGTGTTGTTGCAAAACAACCTCAAGGGAAATTTGATAAAGGAAATACTCAGAGAGCTTCCTCTCCTTTAGATTTGATTCATAGTGACCTCATCGGCCCTTTTCCGCATCCATCAATCAACAAAGAAAGATTTTTTCTTATTTTTGTTGATGATTTCTCATGTTTCACATGGATTTACTTTCTTAGGAAAAAATCAGAGATATTTCAACACCTCAAAGATTTCAAATCCCTGGTTGAGACATAGTCAGGAAAGAAAGTCAAAGTCCTGTGAACTGAGAACAGGGGAGAGTATGTAAATCATGAGATCCAAAATCTTTGTCATGAGAAAGGGATTCATTTGTAGCACATAGTTCCCTATACTCCGTAGCAAAACGAAGTTGTTGGGAGGAAAAACAGATCTCTAAAAGAGATGGCATCTTGCATGCTACATGCAAAGTCACTAACATAAAGACTATGGGCCAAAGCACTTAATTGTGAAACCTACATCCAAAACATATCTCCCTATAGATATGTCAAGGATAAGACCCCCTATGAGGCTTGGAGCAGCCTCAAATCAAAAGTGACCCACTTTCATATTTTTTGTTCACGTGCATGGGCCCAGATTCTCTCTAAAAAGAGGAAGGCACTTGATCCACAGAGAACTGAGTGTATATTTGTTGGATATGCCTACGGTGTGAATGGATACATAATTATTGATATTTCCTTAGATCAACTCATCATTGAGTGAAGTGTCCAAGTCGAGGAAAGTGTCTCGCATGTACCTCAACAGCTGCATGCATAAATCTTAATTCTTCCACCTGTCCGAGATGATGAGCAAGCATATACCAAATCTTATTCAAATGAGAGTTATGATTTAGAGGATTTAGATGATCTAGATATAGAGTCAGTATAGTCAGATACAGATTTAGTGCATCCACATGCAGATGCAGATCCACAATAGAGGCCCAAGTGGGCCCAGACTACTCTTCAGGATGCAGGGGATATTGTTGGTGATCCAGATGATACTAGGAGGACTCGATCTTATTTCTAGGAGCCTCCTATTTCACTGATTTCCATTGAACCATTTCCATCTAGGCATATTTTATTGGTTCAATCTTCAGATCCACAATATTATGTTGAGGTTGCTAGAAATCCCTTTTGGTAATACTGCATGCAGGAAGAGTACAACTCCCTTCTCTGGAACCAGACTTTGGATATGGTTCCCCTTCCTTCTAGAAGGAAACCTTTTAGGTGCAGATGGGCCTATAGGACCAAGAGCGCAACGGATGGAAAGCTTAGCAGATACAAAGGCAAGATTGTTGCCAAAGGATTTCAGTAGGTGCATGGAATTGACTATGATGAGACCTTTTCTTTAGTAGCGAAGATGGATTCCATACGTTTGGAAATTTCCATTGCGGTAGCCAAGGGATGGGAAGTCCATCAAATGGGTGTGAAGAATGAATTTCTTCATGGTGATCTCTCTGAGGAGATCTATATGGAGCATCCCCAGGGATTTATGTAAGATTTCTCTTTGGTATGTCGACTAAAGAAATATTTTTATGGCCTCAGGTAGGCTCCGAGGGAATGGTATTCCAATATGGACTCCTACCTATTGTCACAAAAATTTGTACATTATTTATCGGAACTGAATGTCTACATGCTCGGGATGACTAATTCAATTCTACTCTTATTTCTGTACATTGATGATTTTTTTATCACTGGTTGCTTGACTTCAACGATTTCTACAGTCAAGAGGATTCTACATGATAGGTTTTTGATGATGGACATGGGTCCACTACACTTCTTCCTTGGACTCTAGATCGGTCAAGATGCATCATGCATCAAACTGTCTCAGGCCAAGTATGGTCGAGATCTCCTTGAGATATTTCACATGACAAACTGTAAGTTTTATCCGATCCTTTCCTATCACGATTCAAACTTGAGGATGACAAGGAAACTCCATTGGTTGACAGGACACTGTACAGACAGTTAGTGGGGAGCTTGTTGTATCTCACACACTTTAGACCATACCTCTCCTATGCAATTGGCATAGTTTCCAGGTTCATGTAGGAGCTGCATGAGATACATTGGAAGGATGCAAAGTGTATCCTTTGATACATACGGGGAACTACTACCTTTGGGATTCATTAGGCAACAATTTCTACATTATATCTCATCGCGTTCATTGATTCTGACTGGGATGGCGATAGCACTGATCAAAAGTTCACATCTGGTTACTTACTCAGTCTTGGTTCCAGGCCTATGTATTGGTCGAGCAAGAAGAAAGTTTCTATTTCTCTTTATTCAATTGAGGTAGAGTACAGAGGGGTAGTTAGCATAAACATTCAGGCTGTGTGGCTACAAAATTTTCTCACTGAGTTGGGCAGTCATTTTCATCGGTCGATCGTCATCTGGTGTGACAACCAGAGCACTCTGAAGTTTTGTAGAGATCTAGTTCAGTGGCAGTGAAAGAAGAACATCAAGATCGAAATTCACTACATACGAGACTTAGTACATGAGGGGATCATCGACCTCCTGTTTTTTCCTTCAACAGAACAGAAGACAAACATTTTCACCAAGAGCTTCACTGAGTAGAAGTTCCATTATCTATGAAGTCGTCTTGGAGTGATGGACACAGTTTCCTAGAAGCTGGAGTTCTTCTTTTTTTACATACATTGTACCTTGAGGGGGGGGGGTCCCATGAGGTGTTCCCTCTTTCCTCACTTTATTTCAGTGTATCTTTTGTATTTGGGTACCTAACATGGCCTCATTGTCAGGACCCATTCTTTATTTTCACCATAGTGGTGTTTAGGAGGGGTGTTGGAGTGACTTCACATGTGCCTAGGATTTATTTTTCCTAAGGTTTTTCCTATTTTTATTATTCTTTATCTAGTCTCCTAAAGTTCAGGGAGAATATTCCTCTAGGAGAATATTCTCTTCAATTTTCACTTTAGTTTGACTAGTTGAGTGGAGTCTAGATGTTGCATTGGTTTTGTCACCATGCAACATTGGGATCATCACCAACTAATGTACATTAGCCTTGGTATCATCACCAGACTAGCGCATTACCCATGATTCCCTGATATCCTTCTCACTTCACTTTGTTTCAATATGTTAACTAAATATTTGTAGACTAGTTAACTAAGTTAGGTGGCAGTTCACTCCTGTAACTGCCCGAGAGACTAGACTAGGTCGTAGTTCACTCCCATAACTATTGGTGTGTGTCCATATCACTCTAGACCACCACTATGGCACATTGGTTTAGTTATACAAAGTATATCATGTGTAAATTATTCATTATTAATTATGGTTAATGAGAATTCTTCCATTCTTTCTCTCTTGCTTCTTCTTTCTCAATTTCTCTCTGAAAATGTGTGTGGTATTTTCTAAATAGATCTATTATGTGTAGGTTCAACACATTAACACCATTTATAAAAAGGGAAATCTGGGAGGACATGTTGTAACAGCATGGCATAAAGGTGTTATTTCCCAACGAATTTTTGACACTTATCACAAGATCTTGCAAATTTATAAGAATTGTGAAATATCATAGGCCAACAATAACCATTTCTTATTATTTTAAAAGCAGTAGCCTTAGCAGAAAAATGGCCACTGATGTGAATGAAAGAAATGGATTATCCATGAATTTCGTGTAACAATTTATGTGCTTCTTCATCATTTACACATCTAAGTAACAAACCATCAACATACCTCCTAAATAAAAAGTCTGCTAAAATGATATACTTGGAATCTTACAGGTGGAGTCTCCTTCTCTGGTGAGGATCCACCTCATATGAAAACTTTTGATATTGCAAATAATACGCCATATTTTTATACCAAGGATGTTCCGATATAACAATATTTTGATTCTCAATATAAGACAAAGTTGAAACAGGATTATCTTGGTTATCAAGTTATTCACTTGGTTCAAGATGTTGAGCTAAGTGAAGAGATAGGTCTCGTACCTTGATTGTCTTTGAAGTCATGATCGTCAAATCATGGTCCTAAATTTTGGCAAGACAATGTGCAAGTTTTCCTGAAAGATAAGTTTGTGAAAGCGGAAACTTGACAACAGGCAAAGGGACTTTTACCTGTGTATCTTTGCCTAAAATAAAATGGTGAAATTTGTGTATAGACTTGACAAGAGAAAAAATATGTTTCTCAATATAAGAGTATTTGATTTCAACATATGATAAAATCTGGCTCATGTAAGATACATGTTTTTCATTGTTTTGGTCATCAATTTGTAAGAGGATAGAAAAAATTGGTTCCTCGGTGCCATTGGTATATATGATAAAATATTTCTCAAATTCTAGTTTCGCCAGAACCGGTGTAGAATTGATTTCTTTCTTAATCCTAAGGAAAGAATTTTCAACATCACCTGTCCAAGAAAAATAATGATCTTGCTTCATAAGATTATGAATTGGTTTAACCATGACAACAAAATTAGGAACAAACCTACAAACAAAATTAATAATGCCCATGAAAGCTTGAACTTGTTTTTGGAGGTGGGGGCATGAAGGTTTAGAATCGCAGTAATCCTTTCGGGATCAATGCTTATTCCTGAATCAGAAACAATATGACTGAGGAGGTTTCCCTTTGTGATGTTGAAAACAGATTTGGAAGGATTTAAAGAAATGCCAAATTTTCTACATTGCATGATAACTTTTCTAAGATGACCAAAATGATCCAATTGATTCTTAGAATAGATAGTCAAATCATCAAGATAAACTTGGATAATTTTACCAATCAGATCGTCTAAATCTATCTGCATATCTCTTTGAAAAGTGGCACATGCATTAGATAAGAAAAAAGGCATGTGTTCATAATAAAATGTTCCCCAACATGTAGTAAAGGTGGTATTATACCTATCAGTCCTTTTTACCTTGATTTGATTATATCCGTAATAGCCATCAAATAAGAACATCATTTGTGACCCTTAAACCTATTGTAAAATCATTTCCATATTAGGAAGTGGAAAATGGTCTTTGACACTCGCTCTATTCAATGCACAAAAATCAGCACATAATCTGATCTGGCCAATAGTCTTCCAAACAAGGACCATATTTGAAACCCACTTAGAATATTTTACTGGAAATATTGTATTAGCTTTCAACATTTTTTCCAATTATTTCCTAATAGTGGCTTTGAGTGTAGGGTTAATAGGTATTTATTTTTTACTAATTGGTTTTACCCCTTCCTTGATAGGAATGGCATGTGTTGTATGAGAGAAGGATCAAAACCACGAAGATCCTCATATGACCATGCAAAAAAATCTTGAAATTCACAGAGTAGTTATGTGAATTTCTCTTTTTCTTCATCAGAACATTGGGCACCTAATTTAAAGATCTTTGGAGATTTGGGTGTCCCAATATTCAAGGAAATGGTATCACCCACTTTCCTTTTCAACTCCTCTTTCTTATGTGTTTCTTTGTTTCCTACATCACTTGACGAGAATGAACTTTTGAGAGGATTCAATCCTTTAGGAAATTTGTCATCTTCAATAGATATGATTTCTTTAAGCTTAAACGGTTTATTTTCTATGAAAGAACAAGTTCATTCATCGCTTGGGAAAACCTTCCATCATTCAATGTTATCAGGGATGTGAGGATGATATAGAGATTGGAACATGCAATCAGGTCTTTGAGGTAAAATTTGTCAGGTAGGGGAAATTACAAACACAACTAACCTATCAGCCATTGAATTGAGTTCCCTCTTAACATGAGTGATGTTAAATGATAGCAGGTTTGAAATGAGCATCCAAACAAATTGGGTATAATGTTTAAGAAACTTATTTCTTATTGAATAAATCTTACGTACAAGGTTCACAACAAGTTCTGAACCACCAAAAACAGTAAGGTGGCCACAACCAAGGTTATATGCATTTTCGATGCCTAACAATAAGGCCTCAAAGTTACTCGGTGACATTGTTTGTGCAAGCAAATTCTAACCTATAAGAAAATTTGTGGATTTAACCTATAGGAGAATATAGAATGATGTCAGCTCCATTTTCGTCGTTTGAGCATGAGCCATCGAAATGCATGTGCCACGTGCCATCGTCAAAATCAATTGGTTAGAGCATAGTGTCACCCTCATCAACAAATATAGAGTATACTCCCAAATATTCTTCAAGATAATTTACATTATGTTGGGGAACACTATCTATATATGGTGAAATTATTCCTTCCCCAGGGACTATAATGTTATTTCCATTTCGAGGGACAGACAAATGTGTTCCATCAAGTGAAAGATATCCACCCATTAAGGCTTTCTAGTATCTTCCTAAAATAATTGAATAGGTACTCACTGGCATATCAATTACTTGGATGGTGAGGGTTGTTCTTATCTCAAGATGTGCGCATAGAACTAAGGTTACATATTTTATTTCACCTATAGTTGATTGCTACAAATTGTTATAAGAGAGCATGTTTCTATAATTTGCATTAGTGCATGATAAGCCAAGCTCCTCCATGATAATTTTTGACATTACACTTGGACCAGACCAACCATTTATTAGGAAACAATGAGATATTTTGTCCATGATTTTTATAGAGATATAGAAAGGGGGATTTTTTACAGGGTTACTAAAATTATTTACACCTATTTTATTTACATTTGAATCCACTTCTTTTGACTCTTCAAATAGATTAGCCATGTTATAAATCTTTCCTTCCATAAAGTTTTTGAGATGATTTTGTTTTTCTGGGATGACAACCATGTCCAAAACAATAGCATCAGCTTTGATATTAACCAATTGGTTAAGGATGTTATACTTAGAAGAGGGATGAGGGGAATACACTCCTTGATTCTCCCAAGTTTTGACAGCTTGTGTATCAGTACTTCGAGAAGATGATCTTGGGGTGGAAGAAGTATGGGGAAGGTCATATTTTCCCTTAGTAGTATAGATTTATTCCTGGTATTGATTACCATAACATCTTCTAGTTCAACATAATATAAAACAATGATTGTGGTATTGGTCCTTTTGCCAAATATCTTATCTCTGTCATTTTTCTTAACTTCGCAAGTACTTTCTTCACAGAAGTTACACCAAATACAAGACATAATGGCCTTTGGCTGAAAAGTGTTTTCGTTAGTATTCCTAAAAGGCTCTAAGGAAGAAGAATATTCCCTAGGGGTAGGGGATGGGGAATTTTCATTCCGTTCATAGGCTATCATCCTATTATTCATATCTTGCATGATTTATAGGAGGACAAACAATTTTGTTTTCTTGACCAAGTCCCCTTAGGGAAACCCATTCTTTCGAGTTTCTCCTCATATTCTAGGAAAGTATGAAGAGCAGAACCAATATTGTCAATAACCTTCTCTTTAAGTCTATCATGATAAGGAGAAGGTAATGCATTATAATAATGCATGCAAGAAGATTTATTTTGAGGGTGGATTAGTTCAAGGATTTGACTATATAATTTGGTGAAAGGAAGGTTAAAATATTTAATGGTTTCACCATATTTATAGAAAATATTGTTATATTCCATTAACTGCTCATTTGAATTCTTGGAATGTCCATAAGTGGACTTGAACCAATAAAACAAGTCTTCTCAAGTGGAAATAATTTTGGGAGGGAGATAAAAAAAATCTGTTGCAACTTTCCCTTCGAGGGAGTTGACAAATAGATGCATGCAAGTGTTGTTATCGTTAGCCCCTATATTTTGAAAAACATTAGAAAATGATACTAGGTGTTCATTTGTAGTAATGGTATTATTTCCTAAAAACCTAGGTAAATTCTCCTTGAACTTTGGTAATGGGTGAGTAGCAAGTGGCAGATTCAAGGGAGAAGATACATGCCATAGAGTGGTCGTATCATCTTCCTTGAATTTGAAAATCCCATATTTCTTTATAACTTTAACATGATGGGTAGTAGATTGAATAGGGACTTGATGACTATATATACTACCAATTACTGATGAAGTAGAAGGTTGCGAGGAGGACGCACCTCCAGTTCCACTAACACTACCCACAGATGTCATGTTGAAGGTTATAGGTTCGGGTGATGAAGGTGAAATGGAAGAATCAGATAAAGTTTACCTTAGATCACTTTATTTCATTGATAAAACAATTTTCCTCCTTCCTATTTTGAAAATAGGAGTATCTTCAGGGGACAATCCTCTTCTCCTTCGGCATATGTGAGGATTAGAGGACATGAAAAGAAATATCAAAGAGGTAGGAAAGGGGAGGTTACTATTGATTTCTAGGATTCCTTTTCCTAGCTTCCCAACATTCATGAATATTTATATCCTTTCAATTACTCCCCAAGAGCGCTCAAGTTCAGCACAAGTGCTATCAGTTTCTAAAATAGTATTGAATAAGGTCAAGGAAATGCTAGTTTGGTCATCAATATTGTTTCCAATATTGGGTTGTCTTGTAACATGTACTATCATGGAAAAATCAATAAAGGAGTATTTAGGAAAAACAAAAAAACTGAAATATAATCGTGAATACAATCAACCAGAGAGATATGGAATATCTCCCCAATATGGTCACCAATTAAATGTTGAGGAAAATGTATGGAAAACCTTACTCATGCATTTTCAGATCTTTGTGGGCTAAGGCAAGATAGTTGGGAATGTCACCCGGGGTTTATAGGCTTAAAAAAATCACTTAATCCACATGTATTAAGTACAAGGGATGGCATAGACCTTGCTTCCTATTACTGCGCTTGCTGGTAAAACAAAGTATACCTCCTCTAATATACCGTTCTACATATTCTTTCATTCTGGGTAGGTACACATACCTTTGTAAATTGAAAATTGTCTTCCCCACACAAAAATGTCCTACAACCTTGGAGGTGTGAGCCTCTCTGATAAGATATAATCATTCTCCTTTTGGGACATAGAGCTTGTCAATATTGTAGAGTAAACCATTTTGCAAATGATAGTCAACCTTTTTGTCACCTTCTTCTGTATGAATTTATCCTTGTAGTTGTTGAAACACCTCCTTGAACAGGGATGATTTTAAGGATGGAAATTTATTTTAAAATGTATAAACCTTGGTGAATCTTACTAATCCTTCATATGCCAACTATAAAATGTTTGGCGATATTTTTATAAAAATATTCAAATTTCTAAGGATTCTATATAGTTTGTATAAAATTTTGGCGATTTTGAAGGTAAAATAATTTTATCCTATAGAATTTGGGCGAATCATTTTTAGAATAACGAATCTCTTTTTGGGAAAACCATGGAAAATTAGCCCATGAGCGAAATTTAGCCCCTAAAAGCATCCCTATGGACCTTGAAGTCCTCATATTTTGTATATTCCTCTTTGTATGAATCATGGGTAAAAGGATCCATTGCATTAGATTTCCCAAGGTTGTAATCTTATATGTGGGTGGCCATGAAAGCATGTCTACCAACTTATTTGCGCTACCCTTATGTTGATCTGATTTTTTTATCAATTAGTTCTCTCCATTTTAGTCACCCTTAGGATGTTTCTTACACTTTTACTTACTTGTTTTCTTTACTTTTATTCTCTTTCATAAAACAATTTCCAAGAACTTATTCATATCTTGAATGATGTGGAGCAGGCCAAAAAAAACTCAAATCCACATATCTGTAAGTCCTTCGTGTTGATGGTCCTCCTTTCGACTGATTGACACTTCTTATTTTTTACCATTGACTACCTTCAAAATCATTTTCATTTTTTTTACTTAGTCATTTTCCGAAAATGAAGATGAAAAGATGTATAACAATTGTTAAATCCTTTTTACTTACCCAGGTCCATAACCTTGCACTCACCAAAACACTTTTTTTCCTTTTTTCCTTTTTCCTCTTCCACTTTCTTTTGATACTTAGTCAAGTTCAAGCAATGTGGATGCAGAGCTACATACCATCCCTTAACATTTTCTTAGGTTTACATGTCCACAAATCCACATATCCCTTAAACACTTAACCATATTTTCAATCCCAATGCAGAACTTGTCATTCTCTCTGAAGTGTGTTCATCAACATTTAGGTCTGTAACTCTGCATCTCCACATTTCCATCTTACACATTTTTCACTTCCCATACATCATTTCACACCTTCATACTTAACACTTTCCATCTATCATACCATCACATCATTGCTTCTCATCATATTTATTACCCCTTCCACATCATCCACCACTCGTAAAATCATAATGGCATTATTAATGCATAATACATCGATTAAAGGTCTCAATAAATCCAAATCCCATGAAAAATGATGACATTTAAAGCATAAGCTATGACCGATTGAGTTACCAAGGTAGTACATGGTGGGATTTAATAAAATAAAAATTCCAACCTGTAAGTATCAACAATAGCCCCATCTTTGTAAAAAGTAGAAAATATGTCAAGTAAGAAGAAGGAATTGTTTTTTGGAGATACATTGAAAACACTAGGTCATGAAGATCAACAATTCCATTGGTCTAGGGCATATAAATACTACAAATATCTTTACCCGTCCGAGAAGAAGATCAATCTAATATGGACCTAAAGAATAACATTAGTAGGGTGTGTTCCAGAGGTAACTGATATGAAAGAAGTTGTTCAATGGTGAACATATAAATTCATCTTTGAATGAAGAATAATTCAAATTCAAGGTCATCAACTCATTTATATAGATCCTTCAACATTTTCTAAAATTCTACGACTCCTTGCACCAACTATGTGGTTCAAGAGCGAGGAAGCTGATGGATTTATGAAGCAACACAAGGGAGGAAACAAACTTTGAGCAATTATTTGGAAGGTCCAACCTATAACCCTGGTACTTCTAGAATCGAGATAAATTCACTAAAATACTCATACAAAGAGTTTTCTTGGCTATTTTCCTATATTCTCGGTTTGGAATCTACCATGTTTCTATCATTATTTTTTATATATGCTATGCATTATTCCCTGCATGAAAAAGATATCATGGATTGGGGTTATCTCATTTCAAAAGAAATTTCTTTCTAGCTAAATAACCTCAAAAAGACTCAAAAGTTCTATATGAATTCTTACCTCATTTTCACCATTTCTTATGGCCATGTTTTTGAAGATTTTCCTCCGGAAAAACATGTGGATTTTAAGTTAGAACTAGCCTATGCATGGTGTTTAGTTTTGTACACACATAAATCCCAATACAATTTCTACCCAGTTCATAATAATTTCGTCTTAGAATTCAAAAAGTTAATAATTGGACATAACACATCAAGGATATCCTTGGAAGAAACTTCCTTTCTCACTGGAAAAGGAATTTATGAGTTATCCCAATAATTCATTGTAATCAAAATATTTGGTAGTAAGTAGAAGTCTTTCCTTTTACCATTCTATACATCAAATAAACTCTTTGTTGGAGAAGTATGCAGACAATACACGACTTGGGATCATTTCTTCCATGACAAGAGGAAAAGACAATTCATATCCCTACCATGGAAAATTAGGAATTGCACTGTTGAACACATAACTCACCTTAATGAATTAGTGGGACACCATGAACATACTGGTTTGAAGGAAGCAAAATTTGTTGAAGGTTTTGACCTACACAAAAAATTTACTATACATATGCACTTAGTTGGGTACTCTTCACACGTCATTAGAATTGAAAATTTTCAAGAGGGTGGCAGAGATAGCTTGGATCTCTAGGAATTAGCAGCCTACAAAAATTCTAACGACACAAGAAAAGTAAATAGTGAAAATGAAGGACACAGACAACATGGTAGAGAAACAACAAATCAAAACCCCAATTCGCCAACAACATCTGAAAGAAACACTCCATAAAGAATGAAGAGTAGAAATAGTGGAATGGATACTAGAAAAACATCAGTTGGAGGCTTAGATGATGATGGATATAAACACCCACCAAATAAAATCCTCGAGAAAAAACATATTACATACACTCCTATAAAAAGAAAAAGAAACATATCATAAATGGAAATAAACACACAATAAGTCCAGGAAAGTCCCCATATAATGGACATGGACGAGATCATTGAAGAACCTTAGTGGTCTAGGAAGAGGTTGTGAGAAACAAGAGAAATTTCTAATTCTATGATGGCCCAATAACCTAAAATATTTGAAGAGTCTGTCACTATACACCTCGCGACATTCAATTGTGAAACCAAGAAACTATTGTTGGAAAAAGTTAATACCAAAAATAAAAATTCATCAGAATGATGGAAATCATCAATTGACTTGGATGGACTAGCACCATCCAAAATTGCAGACTTTCATGGACCTACTAGAAATGCATTGAGACAACCAATCAATACAATGGAAAAAGATAATCCAAATTTAAATAAAACGATAAAATAGTTAGAAGTTTCTTTTGTACCAAGACCATTATTTCTAGAACCTTTGAGTTCTATTCAGCCTATACTTGAATTGGAGGATATACCAAAAAGAAGTAAAAAATACAAAGGCTCATCAAGTTTATTGCAGGATGTAAGAAAATATGTTAGTGATGCATTACAAAAGGGATTGATATAATTCAGGAGATTTGGGAGCTTGCTGAAAGTATTGCTAGATTTTCCTCTAGAATACAATATTTCAAAGAGTACTTGCAGAAATATTTGGAAAATGATGTAGGATTTTTCAAGGAAGTTGTAAACAATTTTTTAGCTAAAGTGTCAAGTTTAAATGAATCCTATAGAAAGGAACAAAAAATTATCTCGCCTTACCGTATGAAGCAGATTAATGAATGTTGGCTAAGGAGAATTAAAGAGTTAAGAGAAATGATAAATGAAACCGAGGCCCTAAGAAATAAAAAGAGTGATTTATTTTTTAAAATTTGTTAGTCTTATTAAGTAATTAAATGGTCCCAATTTATTGATGGATACAATGATCGTAACCAAGGAATATTTAACGGGACAACTTAATGCAGTAAAAGTTGATTGCGTTAATGAATTTACCATAACTATATAATTTTCTGAAGATGAAGTGGAAAAATGGTTAGTTCGATACATCAACAAAAATGATGAGGTGGATGAAATATTGCATCAAGCAGAGATGGATCTAAGGGAGTTTTGAAATAATTTATTTGAGATTAAAACTAAACATGAAATTACCGTGGAACCTTTAAGAGAGTACATTGAAGAATGGTTTAAAAGGGAATTGATCAAAATTACTAAACTGAAAAATCAAGAAAACATTACAACAACTATGCCACCTCAACCACAACATGTGCCTATAAATGATCCAACTACAAGCAAGTAAATGTTATGATATCTCTCCATCACAGTGAATCAAACATTGACTTTCCCTTTTAGTTTTCATTACGTCCATTTATGCTAAAATAATTTGTGATATTGCCTTTATCTTCTCGATATTCTATGGGATCTAGGATGATTTTTGGTTGTCCTTCTTTTATATTGTAGGTATTTTCACTTTATGGTCTGTAGGAGCCCTATCCCAATCCTCTTTGAAGGGAGAATGCATTTTATTTTCTTTAAAGATGTTTTCATTTTTATTTCAAAACTCATTATTATTTTTCAGACTCCAAGAGAGCTACTTGGGATATTACATTATTGTATTCTCAAAGACTTGATCAAAAGTTTGAGTTTACAAATATTTTATCTATCATAATATTTTTGGTACTTTATGGAATAATAATTTAAATCTCTCTTTTATTTGTGGTCCATTTTTTGTTATCTCTATTGTTGTGCACTTTAATTGTCTAAATAAATAGATAATTAAGGTGTTCAATATGAATTGTAAAACCCAAGGAAGTTTTGTTATTGTAAGATAATTGTGCACACTCTATGCTAGATTATGAAAGCAAACACTAATCAAATTGAATTAAGTTAAATTAACACTAAAAAAAACAGAATTGAAAATGTGAACACTAACACAAGTTGCTGACACAGCTGAAGTTCTAATCTATTGTTGCAGAATTCAAGTCACACTTGCATAATTGAAATCTAATTTCCAGGAGTAGAATTTGATGAGTGTATAAGAATCCCAGATTATCTAATCTATTCTAATTTTCTATATTACTCTTGCAGAAGGAAGTTTTGTGCTAATTGATGAAAGGAAGTCTACTTAATTGCAAAAAGGGAATTCACACTTCTATTTACTTTTGCTTGAAAACATAGATTTAATCTAATGCAGAAAAGGAATTAACTTTCAAAGCAATTCTCCAGCAGTATACAACAATTGATTCTAACTCTCATGAGACACGCTGATGCACATTAACAGGAAGGGATTGAATTGTAACAACGAATGTATTCTAGAAATGCATAAATAGATAAATCATACAACTATAAATAATCAAAGTAGTTAATCTAAAACTCACAATAGAGGGGAGTCTGTGAGGAAGGTGGGCCCTTTCCTTCTCCTTGAATCCACTCGAAAAGACTACAGTAGGTTGGAGAAACTCAAATCACTTCTTTATTAAATCACCAGAATGTTCAGATACAAAATGCTTCACTTCACTATCTATTCCACAACTAATCTCCACTCCCCTAAATGGTTACAAAGCTCTGTTATTTAAGGACATAGACATTCAATTGAAATGGAATCACAAAATCCTTTAGAATCAGAGATTATCAAGTTGTTCGTATGATAGAAAAGATCTGTCATCATCACAAAATCTAGAAATGATCTTGATCACCAGCTCGAGCCAAACGTGAGCCAAAACGTGTAACAACCTTGAGGATCAGTCTTCAGGATACGGATTTGAATGATCTACCATCTTCCAGGATCAGTGGGAATCTATTGCAGGAGGTGTAACAACTTCCAAGAAAGATGCACAATTGTTGTAGTCATGTAACAACATGAAGAACTGGCGCACAATTGTAACAGCTGGTGTAACAACAACGATCTTTCTTCAAGACTTGGTTGTTTTTCTTTAATCTACACATTTTGATCATTAGTTGAATGTTCATGGATAAAATATGAGAAA
>ML779625.1:464062-482267 GCA_009831015.1 Picea engelmannii | reverse complement strand
GATCTATTATGTGTAGGTTCAACACATTAACACCATTTATAAAAAGGGAAATCTGGGAGGACATGTTGTAACAGCATGGCATAAAGGTGTTATTTCCCAACGAATTTTTGACACTTATCACAAGATCTTGCAAATTTATAAGAATTGTGAAATATCATAGGCCAACAATAACCATTTCTTATTATTTTAAAAGCAGTAGCCTTAGCAGAAAAATGGCCACTGATGTGAATGAAAGAAATGGATTATCCATGAATTTCGTGTAACAATTTATGTGCTTCTTCATCATTTACACATCTAAGTAACAAACCATCAACATACCTCCTAAATAAAAAGTCTGCTAAAATGATATACTTGGAATCTTACAGGTGGAGTCTCCTTCTCTGGTGAGGATCCACCTCATATGAAAACTTTTGATATTGCAAATAATACGCCATATTTTTATACCAAGGATGTTCCGATATAACAATATTTTGATTCTCAATATAAGACAAAGTTGAAACAGGATTATCTTGGTTATCAAGTTATTCACTTGGTTCAAGATGTTGAGCTAAGTGAAGAGATAGGTCTCGTACCTTGATTGTCTTTGAAGTCATGATCGTCAAATCATGGTCCTAAATTTTGGCAAGACAATGTGCAAGTTTTCCTGAAAGATAAGTTTGTGAAAGCGGAAACTTGACAACAGGCAAAGGGACTTTTACCTGTGTATCTTTGCCTAAAATAAAATGGTGAAATTTGTGTATAGACTTGACAAGAGAAAAAATATGTTTCTCAATATAAGAGTATTTGATTTCAACATATGATAAAATCTGGCTCATGTAAGATACATGTTTTTCATTGTTTTGGTCATCAATTTGTAAGAGGATAGAAAAAATTGGTTCCTCGGTGCCATTGGTATATATGATAAAATATTTCTCAAATTCTAGTTTCGCCAGAACCGGTGTAGAATTGATTTCTTTCTTAATCCTAAGGAAAGAATTTTCAACATCACCTGTCCAAGAAAAATAATGATCTTGCTTCATAAGATTATGAATTGGTTTAACCATGACAACAAAATTAGGAACAAACCTACAAACAAAATTAATAATGCCCATGAAAGCTTGAACTTGTTTTTGGAGGTGGGGGCATGAAGGTTTAGAATCGCAGTAATCCTTTCGGGATCAATGCTTATTCCTGAATCAGAAACAATATGACTGAGGAGGTTTCCCTTTGTGATGTTGAAAACAGATTTGGAAGGATTTAAAGAAATGCCAAATTTTCTACATTGCATGATAACTTTTCTAAGATGACCAAAATGATCCAATTGATTCTTAGAATAGATAGTCAAATCATCAAGATAAACTTGGATAATTTTACCAATCAGATCGTCTAAATCTATCTGCATATCTCTTTGAAAAGTGGCACATGCATTAGATAAGAAAAAAGGCATGTGTTCATAATAAAATGTTCCCCAACATGTAGTAAAGGTGGTATTATACCTATCAGTCCTTTTTACCTTGATTTGATTATATCCGTAATAGCCATCAAATAAGAACATCATTTGTGACCCTTAAACCTATTGTAAAATCATTTCCATATTAGGAAGTGGAAAATGGTCTTTGACACTCGCTCTATTCAATGCACAAAAATCAGCACATAATCTGATCTGGCCAATAGTCTTCCAAACAAGGACCATATTTGAAACCCACTTAGAATATTTTACTGGAAATATTGTATTAGCTTTCAACATTTTTTCCAATTATTTCCTAATAGTGGCTTTGAGTGTAGGGTTAATAGGTATTTATTTTTTACTAATTGGTTTTACCCCTTCCTTGATAGGAATGGCATGTGTTGTATGAGAGAAGGATCAAAACCACGAAGATCCTCATATGACCATGCAAAAAAATCTTGAAATTCACAGAGTAGTTATGTGAATTTCTCTTTTTCTTCATCAGAACATTGGGCACCTAATTTAAAGATCTTTGGAGATTTGGGTGTCCCAATATTCAAGGAAATGGTATCACCCACTTTCCTTTTCAACTCCTCTTTCTTATGTGTTTCTTTGTTTCCTACATCACTTGACGAGAATGAACTTTTGAGAGGATTCAATCCTTTAGGAAATTTGTCATCTTCAATAGATATGATTTCTTTAAGCTTAAACGGTTTATTTTCTATGAAAGAACAAGTTCATTCATCGCTTGGGAAAACCTTCCATCATTCAATGTTATCAGGGATGTGAGGATGATATAGAGATTGGAACATGCAATCAGGTCTTTGAGGTAAAATTTGTCAGGTAGGGGAAATTACAAACACAACTAACCTATCAGCCATTGAATTGAGTTCCCTCTTAACATGAGTGATGTTAAATGATAGCAGGTTTGAAATGAGCATCCAAACAAATTGGGTATAATGTTTAAGAAACTTATTTCTTATTGAATAAATCTTACGTACAAGGTTCACAACAAGTTCTGAACCACCAAAAACAGTAAGGTGGCCACAACCAAGGTTATATGCATTTTCGATGCCTAACAATAAGGCCTCAAAGTTACTCGGTGACATTGTTTGTGCAAGCAAATTCTAACCTATAAGAAAATTTGTGGATTTAACCTATAGGAGAATATAGAATGATGTCAGCTCCATTTTCGTCGTTTGAGCATGAGCCATCGAAATGCATGTGCCACGTGCCATCGTCAAAATCAATTGGTTAGAGCATAGTGTCACCCTCATCAACAAATATAGAGTATACTCCCAAATATTCTTCAAGATAATTTACATTATGTTGGGGAACACTATCTATATATGGTGAAATTATTCCTTCCCCAGGGACTATAATGTTATTTCCATTTCGAGGGACAGACAAATGTGTTCCATCAAGTGAAAGATATCCACCCATTAAGGCTTTCTAGTATCTTCCTAAAATAATTGAATAGGTACTCACTGGCATATCAATTACTTGGATGGTGAGGGTTGTTCTTATCTCAAGATGTGCGCATAGAACTAAGGTTACATATTTTATTTCACCTATAGTTGATTGCTACAAATTGTTATAAGAGAGCATGTTTCTATAATTTGCATTAGTGCATGATAAGCCAAGCTCCTCCATGATAATTTTTGACATTACACTTGGACCAGACCAACCATTTATTAGGAAACAATGAGATATTTTGTCCATGATTTTTATAGAGATATAGAAAGGGGGATTTTTTACAGGGTTACTAAAATTATTTACACCTATTTTATTTACATTTGAATCCACTTCTTTTGACTCTTCAAATAGATTAGCCATGTTATAAATCTTTCCTTCCATAAAGTTTTTGAGATGATTTTGTTTTTCTGGGATGACAACCATGTCCAAAACAATAGCATCAGCTTTGATATTAACCAATTGGTTAAGGATGTTATACTTAGAAGAGGGATGAGGGGAATACACTCCTTGATTCTCCCAAGTTTTGACAGCTTGTGTATCAGTACTTCGAGAAGATGATCTTGGGGTGGAAGAAGTATGGGGAAGGTCATATTTTCCCTTAGTAGTATAGATTTATTCCTGGTATTGATTACCATAACATCTTCTAGTTCAACATAATATAAAACAATGATTGTGGTATTGGTCCTTTTGCCAAATATCTTATCTCTGTCATTTTTCTTAACTTCGCAAGTACTTTCTTCACAGAAGTTACACCAAATACAAGACATAATGGCCTTTGGCTGAAAAGTGTTTTCGTTAGTATTCCTAAAAGGCTCTAAGGAAGAAGAATATTCCCTAGGGGTAGGGGATGGGGAATTTTCATTCCGTTCATAGGCTATCATCCTATTATTCATATCTTGCATGATTTATAGGAGGACAAACAATTTTGTTTTCTTGACCAAGTCCCCTTAGGGAAACCCATTCTTTCGAGTTTCTCCTCATATTCTAGGAAAGTATGAAGAGCAGAACCAATATTGTCAATAACCTTCTCTTTAAGTCTATCATGATAAGGAGAAGGTAATGCATTATAATAATGCATGCAAGAAGATTTATTTTGAGGGTGGATTAGTTCAAGGATTTGACTATATAATTTGGTGAAAGGAAGGTTAAAATATTTAATGGTTTCACCATATTTATAGAAAATATTGTTATATTCCATTAACTGCTCATTTGAATTCTTGGAATGTCCATAAGTGGACTTGAACCAATAAAACAAGTCTTCTCAAGTGGAAATAATTTTGGGAGGGAGATAAAAAAAATCTGTTGCAACTTTCCCTTCGAGGGAGTTGACAAATAGATGCATGCAAGTGTTGTTATCGTTAGCCCCTATATTTTGAAAAACATTAGAAAATGATACTAGGTGTTCATTTGTAGTAATGGTATTATTTCCTAAAAACCTAGGTAAATTCTCCTTGAACTTTGGTAATGGGTGAGTAGCAAGTGGCAGATTCAAGGGAGAAGATACATGCCATAGAGTGGTCGTATCATCTTCCTTGAATTTGAAAATCCCATATTTCTTTATAACTTTAACATGATGGGTAGTAGATTGAATAGGGACTTGATGACTATATATACTACCAATTACTGATGAAGTAGAAGGTTGCGAGGAGGACGCACCTCCAGTTCCACTAACACTACCCACAGATGTCATGTTGAAGGTTATAGGTTCGGGTGATGAAGGTGAAATGGAAGAATCAGATAAAGTTTACCTTAGATCACTTTATTTCATTGATAAAACAATTTTCCTCCTTCCTATTTTGAAAATAGGAGTATCTTCAGGGGACAATCCTCTTCTCCTTCGGCATATGTGAGGATTAGAGGACATGAAAAGAAATATCAAAGAGGTAGGAAAGGGGAGGTTACTATTGATTTCTAGGATTCCTTTTCCTAGCTTCCCAACATTCATGAATATTTATATCCTTTCAATTACTCCCCAAGAGCGCTCAAGTTCAGCACAAGTGCTATCAGTTTCTAAAATAGTATTGAATAAGGTCAAGGAAATGCTAGTTTGGTCATCAATATTGTTTCCAATATTGGGTTGTCTTGTAACATGTACTATCATGGAAAAATCAATAAAGGAGTATTTAGGAAAAACAAAAAAACTGAAATATAATCGTGAATACAATCAACCAGAGAGATATGGAATATCTCCCCAATATGGTCACCAATTAAATGTTGAGGAAAATGTATGGAAAACCTTACTCATGCATTTTCAGATCTTTGTGGGCTAAGGCAAGATAGTTGGGAATGTCACCCGGGGTTTATAGGCTTAAAAAAATCACTTAATCCACATGTATTAAGTACAAGGGATGGCATAGACCTTGCTTCCTATTACTGCGCTTGCTGGTAAAACAAAGTATACCTCCTCTAATATACCGTTCTACATATTCTTTCATTCTGGGTAGGTACACATACCTTTGTAAATTGAAAATTGTCTTCCCCACACAAAAATGTCCTACAACCTTGGAGGTGTGAGCCTCTCTGATAAGATATAATCATTCTCCTTTTGGGACATAGAGCTTGTCAATATTGTAGAGTAAACCATTTTGCAAATGATAGTCAACCTTTTTGTCACCTTCTTCTGTATGAATTTATCCTTGTAGTTGTTGAAACACCTCCTTGAACAGGGATGATTTTAAGGATGGAAATTTATTTTAAAATGTATAAACCTTGGTGAATCTTACTAATCCTTCATATGCCAACTATAAAATGTTTGGCGATATTTTTATAAAAATATTCAAATTTCTAAGGATTCTATATAGTTTGTATAAAATTTTGGCGATTTTGAAGGTAAAATAATTTTATCCTATAGAATTTGGGCGAATCATTTTTAGAATAACGAATCTCTTTTTGGGAAAACCATGGAAAATTAGCCCATGAGCGAAATTTAGCCCCTAAAAGCATCCCTATGGACCTTGAAGTCCTCATATTTTGTATATTCCTCTTTGTATGAATCATGGGTAAAAGGATCCATTGCATTAGATTTCCCAAGGTTGTAATCTTATATGTGGGTGGCCATGAAAGCATGTCTACCAACTTATTTGCGCTACCCTTATGTTGATCTGATTTTTTTATCAATTAGTTCTCTCCATTTTAGTCACCCTTAGGATGTTTCTTACACTTTTACTTACTTGTTTTCTTTACTTTTATTCTCTTTCATAAAACAATTTCCAAGAACTTATTCATATCTTGAATGATGTGGAGCAGGCCAAAAAAAACTCAAATCCACATATCTGTAAGTCCTTCGTGTTGATGGTCCTCCTTTCGACTGATTGACACTTCTTATTTTTTACCATTGACTACCTTCAAAATCATTTTCATTTTTTTTACTTAGTCATTTTCCGAAAATGAAGATGAAAAGATGTATAACAATTGTTAAATCCTTTTTACTTACCCAGGTCCATAACCTTGCACTCACCAAAACACTTTTTTTCCTTTTTTCCTTTTTCCTCTTCCACTTTCTTTTGATACTTAGTCAAGTTCAAGCAATGTGGATGCAGAGCTACATACCATCCCTTAACATTTTCTTAGGTTTACATGTCCACAAATCCACATATCCCTTAAACACTTAACCATATTTTCAATCCCAATGCAGAACTTGTCATTCTCTCTGAAGTGTGTTCATCAACATTTAGGTCTGTAACTCTGCATCTCCACATTTCCATCTTACACATTTTTCACTTCCCATACATCATTTCACACCTTCATACTTAACACTTTCCATCTATCATACCATCACATCATTGCTTCTCATCATATTTATTACCCCTTCCACATCATCCACCACTCGTAAAATCATAATGGCATTATTAATGCATAATACATCGATTAAAGGTCTCAATAAATCCAAATCCCATGAAAAATGATGACATTTAAAGCATAAGCTATGACCGATTGAGTTACCAAGGTAGTACATGGTGGGATTTAATAAAATAAAAATTCCAACCTGTAAGTATCAACAATAGCCCCATCTTTGTAAAAAGTAGAAAATATGTCAAGTAAGAAGAAGGAATTGTTTTTTGGAGATACATTGAAAACACTAGGTCATGAAGATCAACAATTCCATTGGTCTAGGGCATATAAATACTACAAATATCTTTACCCGTCCGAGAAGAAGATCAATCTAATATGGACCTAAAGAATAACATTAGTAGGGTGTGTTCCAGAGGTAACTGATATGAAAGAAGTTGTTCAATGGTGAACATATAAATTCATCTTTGAATGAAGAATAATTCAAATTCAAGGTCATCAACTCATTTATATAGATCCTTCAACATTTTCTAAAATTCTACGACTCCTTGCACCAACTATGTGGTTCAAGAGCGAGGAAGCTGATGGATTTATGAAGCAACACAAGGGAGGAAACAAACTTTGAGCAATTATTTGGAAGGTCCAACCTATAACCCTGGTACTTCTAGAATCGAGATAAATTCACTAAAATACTCATACAAAGAGTTTTCTTGGCTATTTTCCTATATTCTCGGTTTGGAATCTACCATGTTTCTATCATTATTTTTTATATATGCTATGCATTATTCCCTGCATGAAAAAGATATCATGGATTGGGGTTATCTCATTTCAAAAGAAATTTCTTTCTAGCTAAATAACCTCAAAAAGACTCAAAAGTTCTATATGAATTCTTACCTCATTTTCACCATTTCTTATGGCCATGTTTTTGAAGATTTTCCTCCGGAAAAACATGTGGATTTTAAGTTAGAACTAGCCTATGCATGGTGTTTAGTTTTGTACACACATAAATCCCAATACAATTTCTACCCAGTTCATAATAATTTCGTCTTAGAATTCAAAAAGTTAATAATTGGACATAACACATCAAGGATATCCTTGGAAGAAACTTCCTTTCTCACTGGAAAAGGAATTTATGAGTTATCCCAATAATTCATTGTAATCAAAATATTTGGTAGTAAGTAGAAGTCTTTCCTTTTACCATTCTATACATCAAATAAACTCTTTGTTGGAGAAGTATGCAGACAATACACGACTTGGGATCATTTCTTCCATGACAAGAGGAAAAGACAATTCATATCCCTACCATGGAAAATTAGGAATTGCACTGTTGAACACATAACTCACCTTAATGAATTAGTGGGACACCATGAACATACTGGTTTGAAGGAAGCAAAATTTGTTGAAGGTTTTGACCTACACAAAAAATTTACTATACATATGCACTTAGTTGGGTACTCTTCACACGTCATTAGAATTGAAAATTTTCAAGAGGGTGGCAGAGATAGCTTGGATCTCTAGGAATTAGCAGCCTACAAAAATTCTAACGACACAAGAAAAGTAAATAGTGAAAATGAAGGACACAGACAACATGGTAGAGAAACAACAAATCAAAACCCCAATTCGCCAACAACATCTGAAAGAAACACTCCATAAAGAATGAAGAGTAGAAATAGTGGAATGGATACTAGAAAAACATCAGTTGGAGGCTTAGATGATGATGGATATAAACACCCACCAAATAAAATCCTCGAGAAAAAACATATTACATACACTCCTATAAAAAGAAAAAGAAACATATCATAAATGGAAATAAACACACAATAAGTCCAGGAAAGTCCCCATATAATGGACATGGACGAGATCATTGAAGAACCTTAGTGGTCTAGGAAGAGGTTGTGAGAAACAAGAGAAATTTCTAATTCTATGATGGCCCAATAACCTAAAATATTTGAAGAGTCTGTCACTATACACCTCGCGACATTCAATTGTGAAACCAAGAAACTATTGTTGGAAAAAGTTAATACCAAAAATAAAAATTCATCAGAATGATGGAAATCATCAATTGACTTGGATGGACTAGCACCATCCAAAATTGCAGACTTTCATGGACCTACTAGAAATGCATTGAGACAACCAATCAATACAATGGAAAAAGATAATCCAAATTTAAATAAAACGATAAAATAGTTAGAAGTTTCTTTTGTACCAAGACCATTATTTCTAGAACCTTTGAGTTCTATTCAGCCTATACTTGAATTGGAGGATATACCAAAAAGAAGTAAAAAATACAAAGGCTCATCAAGTTTATTGCAGGATGTAAGAAAATATGTTAGTGATGCATTACAAAAGGGATTGATATAATTCAGGAGATTTGGGAGCTTGCTGAAAGTATTGCTAGATTTTCCTCTAGAATACAATATTTCAAAGAGTACTTGCAGAAATATTTGGAAAATGATGTAGGATTTTTCAAGGAAGTTGTAAACAATTTTTTAGCTAAAGTGTCAAGTTTAAATGAATCCTATAGAAAGGAACAAAAAATTATCTCGCCTTACCGTATGAAGCAGATTAATGAATGTTGGCTAAGGAGAATTAAAGAGTTAAGAGAAATGATAAATGAAACCGAGGCCCTAAGAAATAAAAAGAGTGATTTATTTTTTAAAATTTGTTAGTCTTATTAAGTAATTAAATGGTCCCAATTTATTGATGGATACAATGATCGTAACCAAGGAATATTTAACGGGACAACTTAATGCAGTAAAAGTTGATTGCGTTAATGAATTTACCATAACTATATAATTTTCTGAAGATGAAGTGGAAAAATGGTTAGTTCGATACATCAACAAAAATGATGAGGTGGATGAAATATTGCATCAAGCAGAGATGGATCTAAGGGAGTTTTGAAATAATTTATTTGAGATTAAAACTAAACATGAAATTACCGTGGAACCTTTAAGAGAGTACATTGAAGAATGGTTTAAAAGGGAATTGATCAAAATTACTAAACTGAAAAATCAAGAAAACATTACAACAACTATGCCACCTCAACCACAACATGTGCCTATAAATGATCCAACTACAAGCAAGTAAATGTTATGATATCTCTCCATCACAGTGAATCAAACATTGACTTTCCCTTTTAGTTTTCATTACGTCCATTTATGCTAAAATAATTTGTGATATTGCCTTTATCTTCTCGATATTCTATGGGATCTAGGATGATTTTTGGTTGTCCTTCTTTTATATTGTAGGTATTTTCACTTTATGGTCTGTAGGAGCCCTATCCCAATCCTCTTTGAAGGGAGAATGCATTTTATTTTCTTTAAAGATGTTTTCATTTTTATTTCAAAACTCATTATTATTTTTCAGACTCCAAGAGAGCTACTTGGGATATTACATTATTGTATTCTCAAAGACTTGATCAAAAGTTTGAGTTTACAAATATTTTATCTATCATAATATTTTTGGTACTTTATGGAATAATAATTTAAATCTCTCTTTTATTTGTGGTCCATTTTTTGTTATCTCTATTGTTGTGCACTTTAATTGTCTAAATAAATAGATAATTAAGGTGTTCAATATGAATTGTAAAACCCAAGGAAGTTTTGTTATTGTAAGATAATTGTGCACACTCTATGCTAGATTATGAAAGCAAACACTAATCAAATTGAATTAAGTTAAATTAACACTAAAAAAAACAGAATTGAAAATGTGAACACTAACACAAGTTGCTGACACAGCTGAAGTTCTAATCTATTGTTGCAGAATTCAAGTCACACTTGCATAATTGAAATCTAATTTCCAGGAGTAGAATTTGATGAGTGTATAAGAATCCCAGATTATCTAATCTATTCTAATTTTCTATATTACTCTTGCAGAAGGAAGTTTTGTGCTAATTGATGAAAGGAAGTCTACTTAATTGCAAAAAGGGAATTCACACTTCTATTTACTTTTGCTTGAAAACATAGATTTAATCTAATGCAGAAAAGGAATTAACTTTCAAAGCAATTCTCCAGCAGTATACAACAATTGATTCTAACTCTCATGAGACACGCTGATGCACATTAACAGGAAGGGATTGAATTGTAACAACGAATGTATTCTAGAAATGCATAAATAGATAAATCATACAACTATAAATAATCAAAGTAGTTAATCTAAAACTCACAATAGAGGGGAGTCTGTGAGGAAGGTGGGCCCTTTCCTTCTCCTTGAATCCACTCGAAAAGACTACAGTAGGTTGGAGAAACTCAAATCACTTCTTTATTAAATCACCAGAATGTTCAGATACAAAATGCTTCACTTCACTATCTATTCCACAACTAATCTCCACTCCCCTAAATGGTTACAAAGCTCTGTTATTTAAGGACATAGACATTCAATTGAAATGGAATCACAAAATCCTTTAGAATCAGAGATTATCAAGTTGTTCGTATGATAGAAAAGATCTGTCATCATCACAAAATCTAGAAATGATCTTGATCACCAGCTCGAGCCAAACGTGAGCCAAAACGTGTAACAACCTTGAGGATCAGTCTTCAGGATACGGATTTGAATGATCTACCATCTTCCAGGATCAGTGGGAATCTATTGCAGGAGGTGTAACAACTTCCAAGAAAGATGCACAATTGTTGTAGTCATGTAACAACATGAAGAACTGGCGCACAATTGTAACAGCTGGTGTAACAACAACGATCTTTCTTCAAGACTTGGTTGTTTTTCTTTAATCTACACATTTTGATCATTAGTTGAATGTTCATGGATAAAATATGAGAAACGCTACCAATCAAACATGTTAAGTAAATAAGAATACAAAAGCAAGATCAATGATTCATACCTTGGGAAAAGGTCTTAGTAAACATTATATTAGGCATTTTAGCATAGAAATGATAAGTTTGAATGAGAAAAAGGTATAGTGAAAAAGGGACATTTATGGGTCCTAACATCCCCCCCAACTGAAGACATTGCATGTCGTCATGCAATCCACAACCAAGCCTTACTCAAAATATGAGTTAGGGAAGTGACTCCTCAAGTGAAAATTGCTAAGACAATAACTATCATGAGATTCTTCATCTGCAAGTCTGAATCCACTGCACCTTACCATCATGATCCAATATATAGCCTTGGAAGATTTTGATACCTTTGACCCCTTTGTATACTCTGAATGAGGCATCCAAAAACTGGGAAAATGAAACATGAGTCCCATCCACTGATGCCTACACATTCTTATACATGTAATATATATTCTGTCTTGATTGAGAAATTGTTCAGTTCTTCAGCATGACTAGTGACTGGTACTTTCACTATTTTATACACTGCCTAAAGTAAATATTACCACATTCATAGCACATTTTCTCTCTATTTTCATTCATAACAGTCGTTGCATGTGCTAATATATCCAAAGTTGACTCCTCTGAGTTTTTCTGTCGAGCAACCTGCAATTCCTTCTTTAGGGAATCCAACTCTGCTTTGAGGCTGTCATTTTCCTTCATTAGTTTAGTAATACTGGAATTTTATGTATCCTTTATATTATTCTCAATTTGATAAAACAACTGAGCAAGTGGCACATCGTCATTATCCTCATTATTTTGTGTAACTAGTTCTTGTGTGGTATATACATTGATGATAATTGGTTCTTGTGTAACAACTAATTCTGGCATGACTAGTTCTTGTGGGACAGTCTCTTCCTGAATAGTTGGTTCTTGTGTAACAACTAAGTTCTGGGAAGAGGTTGGTTCTTTGGTCACATTCATGTTGTTGGAAGGGACTGGTTCTTGTGTAACAGTCACTTCTTCAACAATGAAGGATAATGGACGAAGAAGGGGTATTTCCTGTTCCATATTCTTCCATCCAACTGTTGCTCCAGTAGACCTCGTTGACCTAGTTTTATTTCTAGGTAAGGTAGAGACAAACGCAGGGGTTTTCCTTTTCTTTACTTCAGGAGAAGGAGAGCACTCTTCAACAACTAGAAAAGGAGGAAAATTTGCAATGCTAGGTTTTTCTCCTATAATCTATACTTCGTCACTCAACGAATTATGCACAGAATCATCAAGCATAGATGATGATTCTGCTGCAATTTGTTTACATTCGGCCTAAATTGACAAAATGATTTCTTGAAATTCCTTGCCCAAGGTAAAATCTAGTATACCTATCTCCATAAGATCAATTTGAGGCTCGCTTAGGTTTGTATAATTTATGTCAAAATTTGGCAAGTTCTGAGCATAAGCAAAATCAGGACACTTTGTCTCAACAACATGAGGGTTTTGAGTTGCTTTTGGTTCAATAGGGGATGAAGTTGACGTACTGGAAATTATAGTGGGGGCTTCAAATAATGTTGCAGTCGAGGGTTAAGGCTCATGAATTTGTCCAGGGATTGGGTTTTCAACTACTGGCTCAATCACAATGGCAGACATAAGGTTTAGTTTTTCTGGTCCGGCCATAACAACAGGCATAGGATTTGGCTGTTATTCCTCTTCAGGTAATGGGTCATTAAGAATTTCCATTCCTCTACGAATCAACAACCCTATTAGTCTGTGATTGGAAATACAATTCTTGGGATTCTTGGATTTCTTGACAAAGTGAGCCATATTATGCAAGGAATGAAGAAGGTAATAAGGGATGTTTATTAGCTTACGATGTCTTAAATGTGGCAGTAGGATAAAATCAGAAAAATAAACTACTTGATATATTCCCTCTCATGTAATGTACCTTTTTACAAATTTGGATACTTTCCCCCATGGTATTGGTAAGGAAATTACATCTACACCTCGGCCCTTGGTCTGAACTTGCTCATCATCCATGAGAAAACCCTTTTGTGCTTCAGGAAGATGTGCTTTTATGCTAAACCACCTTTCTCAAGTGGTCAAAAACCCTGTCACAAAAGCCATGGTTTCCTCTGTCACTGGGATCCTCACCCCATGCACCATTGAATACCCTTCTGTGAGATTATGACTGAACTCCAACATCTATGATCCATTAAACCCCTACAGCTTCTAAAAATAAGAAATCCATCCAACCTGCAGAAATTTTTGGTAAACATCTGGGTGTAGCAGCAATTCATCCATATTTTTTGGTTCATACCTCATAGCTGATCCTCCCATGACAACGTTTTAGAGTCTAAATAGTCACAAAGGAGGAGAAATCAACACCTAAACCAGAGACACAACAACTTCTAACAAGGATTGCATAAAGAACATAGTGTCTCAGTGAAAAATAAGCGTGGTCGAAAGGTGGCGGAGGTGAATGTAAAATGGGATTTTAATGTTATGACAGCGTAGATTTTCTTTCCCCCCAACTAATCTAATTGGCTCATAGTTCAATGAATTTTAGGACAAACGACAAGTAATAATTAAATATTTCTTCCATATCTACATCACTTTGACACATAGGATAAGTAACGTACCTCATAACTTAGCACATGAACCGATCTGTCGGAATAAATGCACTATCCAACCGCCATTTGATCCGCAGGGAATAGCTATAATGATGAGAGATGGCTCTGGAACGTGAGAAATGATGATATGAAAAGTGGATCATAGGTGGATTCCTTTCTTTGGTTGACCATATGGAAATCTACGGATGTGGAGTCAAGTAACGATGAAGGGGCATTTTCTGATAGAGAGAGCATTAATTGGAAAAAAATTATTCCAATTATGTCTGGGCGAATGAAGTAATTTGAAAAATGGTGGAAATCTTCACAAAAACAACAGAAATGACAAAACAACGGTGTTTCGGCATGGAAATATTGCAGAGATGTGAAAATGGGTGAAGCGGCATGTAAAATAGTGAAAAGGAATAAAAACGGTAGGTGTATCAGCATGTATTTTGGCCGGAATGGTGGAATTAGGTGTAGCAGCATGTAAATCGGCCAAATTGTCGGAAAAGAGTATAACAACATGTAAGACAGAAAAATAGTTGAGAAAATGGTGTAACAACATGTGAAATGGAAAAATGGTCGGGAAATTGTGTAATATCATGTAAAGTGACCATTTTGTCAGAAATAGGTGTAACAACATGTAACCCGACTGAACATAGAATCCATTAGGTTTTAGGAAGTTTTTCAAACTTTCAAAAGCTAATCCTTCGGATCCCTTCAATGTAATATACCTTGATGTTCATCAATCCATCTGCACACAATTAACTGCCTAATACCCTTCTAGGATGAATTTATTAGAATAGCAAAGAAACATAAAAATTTAAAAAGATGAACTACTTTAAGAAAAGAAAAAAAATCAAAATTCGCACAGTTTATTTATATACAAGGTTTTATTGAAAAGAAAAAATTTCTAAGGTTTAGAAGGGGAAGGAGCAAGCTCCTTTCCCTTTAAAAAATGATAACATGTATTAGTTGTACATCTGGATTTAATTTCTTCCTTGGAAAGTGGACGCTGATACAGGCGCAAGCGATGACCATTTGCAAGTAACTATGTATTGGATCCATCAATAGTGATCAACCTGACTATCCCATTGGGAAAAATAGTGTCTACCTCATCAGGTCCCAACCATCTTGTACGCATCTTACCCTTAAATTCTTTAAAGCGTGAATCATACAACAGAACCCAATCTTCCTTTTTGAATAACTTCTTCTTGATGACTCGGTCATGCCACTTGGTTCTTTGTTATTGAATCACTGTGGTTTGATGAATAACATCCAAACGCTTCTCATCGAGCTCATTTAGCTGCTGCAGTCTAGCCTTCTATTCCACAATCAAGTCTAGATTGACTTCTGATGCAGTTCTTAGGGTTTTGATCTCGAACTCAATGGGAAAAACATGGATCTTCCATACCAGTTCATAAGGAGAAAACCAGTTGTGTTCCTCCAAGTGGTTCGATAATCCCATAGAGATTCATGCAATCTATCAGACCAATCCCTACAATGTTCCCTCATTGTTTTAGTAAGAATAGCTTCTATTACTTTCTTTTTACTTTCCACCTACCCATTACCTTGGGGATGGTATGGAGAAGTTGTTCTATGAAAAACATGATATTTATTGAGTAGGGATTCAAACTTACGTGATGTGAAAGGTTGCCCCCCATCAGTTACCAAATCTCTGGGAACTCCAAACCTAACAGATATATCTTCAAACAAAAATGCTAAGACAACTTCTTATGAGGCCCTGATGAGTGTTTTTGCCTCTACCCACTTGGTCATGTAATCTGTGCAAACCAATATATAGACTTTTTGATTAGAAGGTGGGTTAATGGGCCCTACAAAATCTATGCCCCATCTCTCAAAAGGCTCTAAAACCACTTGAGAATTGAGAGGCATCTCATCCCTATGATTTGGCTAACCCATTTTTTGGCAACTATCACAGGCTTGGACATACTTCTTTACATCTTGAAATATTGTGGGCCAAAAATAGCCCATCCTCAAAATTTTATGCCCAGTCCTTTTATCAGCAAAATGACCCCCACAAGGGCCATCATGGAAAGCTTTAAGTAGATCATAAAATTAATCATCTCTCACACATCTCCCGATTTCTTGATCCAAGCCTATGTAGAAAATATATCCCCCTATCCAAATATACCGAGCACTCTTCTAAATAATCTTCCTTCTTTCTTGGGGAGATAGATTTGGAGGTACCTTCCTTGCAACCAAATAATTAACAATGTCTGGATACCAAGGTGAGTGAGCAGATACTGCAAAAAAATGTTCATCTGGAAAGGAATCATCTACGAGTGAATTATCATCATTTATATTCAATCTTGAAAGAAAATCAACAACCACATTTTCTTTTCTTAGTCTATCTACTATAGTGATGTCAAATTATTGTAGTAATAACAACCATCTTGTTACTCAGACATTAGTAATAGGTTTATTCATAAAATATTTAATTGTTGAATGATCAATATGAATAAAAGTAGAATAACCAGTGATATAATGCATAAATTTATTGATATCATAAACTATTGCCAAGAATTCTTTTTCTCTAACTGTATAATTTAACTCTACAGAAGCCATGTGTTGGTTGTGGAGCCTGGTTATCTTCCTGAATTAGAGGTCCTTGATTTATGTCATGTTTATACCCCATGAAGTATTTACACCCCAGAAGTATGTACACTCTTCCACGCGGGGGAGTGCAGAGGGGGGGTACCCCCTCTGCGAGGTCCAGGGGGGCTATCCCCTCGGCTGGGGGGTTGGGGGGCAAAGCCCCCGAAGCAAAAATTGCCTTGTAAAAGTATATTGTAATTTCATTATAAATCTGGACTGTTCATTATAAGGTCGCATATCTAACGGTAGAGATTATGTTAGGGTTTTTTGCCCTAGAACGCAACCCTCTTTTATGAGAGAAATGTATTGTAGCTATGGTTGATGGTGAATATTGTATTCTGAGAGAGGAGACTGTGAGAGAAAGAAGAGGAAGTTATAGCGGGTTTTGCTATAGGTTGTATCCCTTCATTTGCTGGATAATAATAAAGGAAGGACCTGGCAATTTCTCTGGTGGACGTAGCCCACATTGGGTGAACCACATAAATATGTGTCTCTCTTGTATTGTGTTTCTTCTATGTTTTTTTTTTGCATTTTTTTTATTCTATTGCTCCGCGGTCCTGTTTTTATAACAAATTTATTGCTTCGCGGTCCTGTTTTTCTAACAACTGGTATCAGAGCGTAAGGTAACTCGCAGGAAAAGAGGGTTCCTGGTTCGAGTGGGAGCAATGTCAGAAGATGGAAAGTTTAGGGTCGAGAAATTTAATGGCCAAAACTACCAGTTATGGAAGATGCAGATGGAAGACTATTTATATCAGAAGGATCTATTCCTACCATTGAGCGGAGTAGCAAAGAAGCCGGCGGCCATGAAGGACGAAAAATGGGAGATTCTTGATAGAAAGGATCTAGGAACGATACGGCTGAGCCTGGAAGCATCGGTGGCTTTCAATATTTCGAAAGAAAAGACAACGAAGGGTTTGATGGACGCGTTGGCCAAATTGTATGAAAAACCCTCGGCATCGAATAAGGTATTTCTAATGAAGAGATTATTTAATATGAAGATGTCAGAAAGTGGGTCTGTTGCAGATCATTTAAATGAATTTAATACGATTACTAATCAACTAAGTTATGTAAAAGTGGACTTTGATGATGAGGTTAGGGCTCTTCTAAACTTGTGCTCATTGCCAGAAAGCTAGAATGGCTTGGTCATGGCTGTATGGCTGTAAGTAACTCTGTCTCCAGTTCAAATACTTTAAAATTTGATGATGTTGTTGGTGTTATCCTTAGTGAGGAAATGCGACGAAAAAGCACAGGTGAGACATCAGGAAATGCGTTGAACATGGAGAACAAGGGAAGACAAAAGGATAGAGGAAAGGGCACAGGAAACCGTGGAAATTCTAGGAAGGGCAGATCTAAATCCAGACTTGGAAAGATAGAGTGCTGGATTTGTGGGAAGAAAGGACATCTGAAGAAAGACTGCAGAGCTCCAAAGAAACAAAGAGATGGACAGCAGGAGAGAAATCAGGAAGCAAATGTAACAGGTGATGTGTTACAAGATGCTTTGATTCTTTCTGTAGATAATATTTCTG